>PVIU01003592.1:0-91539 GCA_004026605.1 Ondatra zibethicus
CTCTACCACTGACCAGACCCCCCCACTCTACCACTGACCAGACCCACACTCTGTTTGGCTTTAATTTTTGAGACAAGGTCTTACCAAGTTGATCATGCTGATCTCAAACTTTACATCCCACCCCAGCCCCCAGAACAAGCGTACATCACTGTGCTTAACTAACTAAACTTTCCTACACTCTATTTTGCGTCAATTCTATAAAGCTTAAGTCGACCAAGAAGTTCCAGATTCAATAAAAACTGCTTTCCAATTCATCACATGCCTATTTTCCTGTATCTGCACATATGAATAAGCATTGCAGAAGCTGCCAAGACATTATTTGCTGAAATAAGAAAAACATATGGTAAATAATACAAGACATAAATCATAAAGTAGCAGAGAGGGGTGATGGAGAGGGACATACGTACATGTGTACATACACACGTTTGGTAGTAAGTTGTCACTGCGTCTGGGTTCCCTCAGAGGCAAAGGCAGTCACTGTAGTGTCTTGTCCTCACAGTAGCAGCTTCTGTGGCTCATGCTTAGGGAGCTTTGGTGGTCTTGATTAGGATAATCACATTATTTTATGAAGTTCATCTAAAACCCAATAGAGAATGCATAAGAAAATGTATACTGGGATTTGTTTCCTTTGATCTCATTTCTGTAACCCCTTCTTGTTATCCAAAGTATAAAACAAGCAAACAAACAAACATGACCAGAGATACTGGAAAGTTTGTGAAATTATTTGGATGGTCCTATTCATTTATACTCAGTGTGATTAGCTTTCTTTCCTTACCTCCTTCAGGAGAGGCATGGGGAGGGGAGTTTGCTTTTTACCGTGCATAAGCCTGAAGACGACCAACTTACCACCTAATGCCAGGAGCCAGAAGGGAGGAGGGGCCTGGTGCTCAGAGGCTTTGAGAGACTTAGATATACACAGCCTGCTAATATAGCTATTCTGTTAGGCCTTGCCCTGCTCTCCTGCTTCAGACAGCAGTCATTGTAAATTGACTAGTGTGAAAGACAGGGAACGGGAAGTCAGCGTATACACCTCACGGGAGGTTTATCCAGCGCCACAGCTCTGTTCAGTTGCCTCCTTTTCCTTGGTTGATCCCTCTTCTCTCCTTTTTTCCGTCTCCTCTTCCCTTGCCCCCTTTCCATTTCTCCTCCTCTCATCTCTTCCCTTCCTTCTTCTTCCCTTTCCCCTCCATTCCTCTGCCTGCCTGTGGGTCTTTTATGCACGCTACAGATTCCTCCTATTTTGTCATTTCAAGGGCAGATCGAAGGGCTTCACAAACTTTAGGCAACGATAACCTTGTTTTTGTTCCCTGTCCCAAGTTGAGAACACATAGTTCAGAGTTCATCTATTAGAAACATTTGGGATGACGATAAAGGCATAGTTCAACAGGAGAGGGAGCTCATAAGAGCCTGTGCCTATGTACCTGTAGCATTGGGGAACAGGGGCTCTCATTTGTTGGTGAGAAAACTTGAACAGATGTTTTGGGAATCCTATCTTTTGTTTTCTGTTACTTGTTGTAGTATCTGAAACACTGGGTTGTTCAGATGTAGTTGGAATTTTCTTTAGGCTGCCAACCAGCTCCCAAATAAAGACACAGAGACTTATTATTAATTACGCATGCTCAACCTTAGCTTAGGCTTGTCCCACTAGCTCTTTTAACTTGATTTAACCTGTTACTATTCATCTGTGCTTTGCCTCAAGGCTTCTTACCTTTTCTTTCATTCTGTATGTCCTACTTTCCTGCTTCCTCTATGTCTGTCTGTCTGCCCCCTGGCATCTCCCTGGTGTCTCTTTTTCTTTCCTTTTTCACACACCTAAATTCCTCCTCCTACTTATTCTCTCTGCCCGGAAGTCCTACCTATACCTCCTCCCTTGCTATTGGCCGTTCAGATTTTTATTAGACTAATCAGGTAACTTAGGCAGGCAAGTTAAAACAGCAACCCATCTTCACATAATTAAACAAATGCAACACATCTTTGCATAGCTAAACAAATATTCTACAATATAAACAAATGTAGCACATCTTTCTATAGTTAAACAAACACAGCACCTCTTTGCATAGTTAAACAAATATTCTGCAGCCTTCAGCTATGACAGCACCATTTCTACAGTGTTGCTTGAAAATCAGTCTTCAGTCTTAATCAGTAGCACTGAGCTTGACTGACTAGAATTGGAGCCTTGGTTTACCCAGTAAGGGGCATGGTCTTGTGTCAGAATGCAAGCTCTCATTGCGAGGAGATTTGTGGAAAAGCCTCTTATTTCATAATAAAGGCCTCATCAAGAAATAAATTGGTGAGCTCTAAAAGCTTTTTGTACTCAGAGTAAAGGAAAATTTCCTGCCCCCTTTCTATTTCTATGTATAAATTAAGTTACATATGTGCTGTGTTATAGTAATCTTAGAGGGGAAATAATGTATTGTTCCTGGTATGTGGCAGGGAGCCAGTTTTCTGACCCATATTCTTGTACCTCCTTGCTCAGGCTGCATTGTATGTTTTAGTGTATTGGGAGTTTGCTATTTCTTGATGACAGAGCCGTAGGAAGGCTAGTCTCTCCAGTTTTATCTGGTAAACTTGCTTGATTCATGATTGCTTCTGAATGTAATTTTAGTCAGCAGAGCACAAAGAAGCATTCCAGCTTCTCTGTAATGAAGTAATGGCTTTCCTTTCTTCCTTCTAAACATCCTTAACTGTACAAAAAATTCAGGTCTTGGGTCTGGAGATATAGTCCAGTTGATAAAATGCTTGCCTAGCATGCACAAGTTCCTGGTCCAGTCCCCAGTGCCTCTAAAACCAGTAGTGAAGGTCTGTGATCCCAGCTTCTGGGAGGTAGAGTCAAGATGATCATAGTCATAGTCAAAGTCATAGCAAGTTCAAGGTCAGCCTGTGGTACCCACAAGCCTGTCTCAATTTAAAAAATGGCCTTTAAGGGTCTATACAAAAAATAACTATCATAACTTAAAATTTGGGAGCATATAGTATATTGATGCCATTCCCTCTTGATATGAAGTGAGTAATAATAAAACTCTATTGTGTAATTTTTTCCATGTCGATTCTCAACTAGCTTATCATATGCCCTTCATAACATCTCTAAATAAGATAACAGGAAATTTTATTTCTCTTATTGAATATTTCTAGTTTTATATTGAAGGCAATGCAAAGATAATTTTAATATTTCATATAGCTATATCTGATTCTTTGGTTTATATATAAAACTCAACAAAATCCCAAATTATTTATAAATCCATTTTCATGGGTAGAAGTACCATAGTACCAGCTCCTTATGATAAAGTGTGACAGCAGAGATCTAGAATTTCTATTCTAGAAATAGAATCTTTTTGGTATATAGAAGTGTTTTATCATGTTTCTTCCGTTCTTTGACACATTTATTTTAATAGAAATAGCATATGCATTACAAGATGATTAATTTAAGCTTTGGGAATGAGGTATGTCTATTGCTTTATAGCTAAGCTGGCCTGAAACTCACGATGTAACCCCGACTGACTTTGAACTCTCAGTGGTCCTCTGCCTCATCTCACGAGAGCCTTGGTTAGAAGCGTGAGTTGCTGTGCTTGCTGAAGCTTTCTGAAATGGACCAGTAAGTTCTCCAGGGATAACTGAACTATGGACTTTGAAATATGACTTCCAGTCCGTTAGCAATAAATGCTGATGTATTTCTGGACCGTAGGATAACTGTATATCATGGAAAAACTCAGAAAGCTCCTAGGGACTCTTTAGAAGTTAAGGTGATTTCCGTAGCTGATGCATCTGTAACCTCTTCTAGGTGGTGTTGGATTTACTGTAGCAGTTGTCACTAATGCAGGCTTCTTTGCCTTTTTTCTTTCTAGGTATTAATATTAGAGCCAACCAAAATCTATCAGCCTTCCTACCTGTCTATCAATAACGAAGTCGAGGAGAAGACAATATCTATTTGGCACGTACTTCCTGATGACAAGGTAAACTGCAATTAAGATAAGACTTTCTGCCTTTCCAGACTCACTTCAGTAAATGTGCTAATTAGGAAGAAATAGCTTGACTGTGTTTGTCTTGGCATAAGTGCATGCTGCCGTATAAACATCGCTAATTTTGGGTTATGAGTTTCATCAATTAGTCGGATATACTTGAAATAATTCAGCTTTTTAGTAGAGACAGTATAACCATTTCAAGTGTGCTAAAAAAAATTGGGATATTTCTTCGTTTTAGAAATTGGTGCTGTAAGCTCAGTTATGCCCCGAAGAAGTAACTTTTCAAAATTATTCAAAAAAGAAATAAGTTTTAAAACTGAGGTTGCAAATGATGTGTCTTTTAATTCTAGGAAGCCTGTTAGGACAAAGCCCCTTGTAAGCTTACAGTGGGCCCTCTATTGTTATCTTTGCATCTGGCTGCTTGTTTATCTAAATAGCTGTAAAATTTCAGATTAGCGCCGACTCAATGTGGTCTGGATAAAGTAAGATACATGGACTTCCACTTGGTTCCTGAAGGGTCTTCGACCCTGCTCCCCAGGTCCCTTATGCTCTTGGCGCATGCGATCAACCTTTGCATGTTGGTTTGTTTTGAGACAGAGTCTCTCTTTGTAGGGTAGGCTGGCCTCTACATTTCAGTCCTCAGCCTTAAGCACTGAGACGACAGGCATGATTTTGTCCATTCTGATGCACATGCCACAACTCTTAAAACACAGAAAGCGTGCTGGAGGACCTGTCCAAGCAACAGGAAAAGGTGTAGATATTAGAGAGATCTTAGGAGAAAGTTTATTTGAGGGGTTTTTTCCTAATTGTTTTCCAAAATACCCTTAATTTTCTTTAAACATTATTCATTCACTGGTTCCATGTGCAGATGTTGGCTGAGCGCTTACTGTGTGCCAGGCACTTACCAGCTCTGTATTCAGCAGCAGGAAAAGCACTTTATACTGGATGAGTAAAACTCCGCCTCTCATGGCACTTTCTCCCTTGGGAGGCAATAAACGGATGAGTGAAACCTGCAGGTGTACAGAGAGGCGATAAGGGCAAAAAAAAGCATGACTGGGTACGAGTTTGCAATACTGCTTGTATGCAACATGGATTCCCTAAGTTACAGTGTCCTTATCTGTACAAGAGACAATAAAATAATAATAACAACAGCAACATTCACCTCCAAAGACATGGCACTGTTGCCATGTCTGTAATCCCAGAAAGATCATAAATTTAAGACCACTATTAGAAAATAGTGAATTCCAGGCCAACCTGAGCTAAAGGAAACCCCACCTTGCCCCCTTTGAGTTTGTTGTGAACAGTGTATGAGGTTGTGTAGAGAGGGTGCATTTCACAGAGCCCTTTACTATATATACTGAACACCACAAATACTTTAAGGATAATAACAACAAACACTATTTAAATGGCTGCTTTTTGTACCCCTATTTTTAAGGCTCCAGAATTTAACCTTGTTTCATTCTTTAAGCAATATGAAGGTATCATTTGGGAGAGTGTAAGTATCCAATAGGTCACAAATTGAGCTACCTGTCATGTAAGCCTACAAGCTAGCCATAGGTTGTGATCTTTTGTGTTATGCTCAGAGTGAGTCCTGGGCACACATGCACATGTTGTTATGAAAATTGCTGTATGATTCTGATGTGTGGCTGTGGTTGAGAACAAGTTTAATAATGGGTGTGGGCATACTGAATGACTCAGTTGGCAAAGAATCATTACGTCCCTGACTTTATGGCTAAATTGGGCTCTTAGGGGTTGTAGTTTCCAAAGGCTATCTCCTGGAAACCTCAACATTTGAGTGACAAGAAGTGGCTTCAAATCTGGATTTCCACTCTGTGTGGTTAGCAGAACCCACATGCATTAACCACCGCTGTAGGAAGCTCCGCAGGCCCATCCATACAGCATGTCTGTAATACAGGAAGAATAACTCATGCTCTGGGTAGTCATATCAGCCGGGCTGAGCCTTTCCCAAATTCCAGTCATGGCCAGGTCCTGTAACCTCTATCAAAACAGCAACAAGTCACCTGTCACAGAGCTGTCGCTTATAGATGAAGGGGTGCCTTGTGTTTAAAATGGCCAAGCAGCTACCCAGAAGTACTGGCACTGTAAGTTATTGTCTGTCTGAATGAAGTCAGTTGTGTGAAGCCTGGTAATGTGTAGTTCTTTGGCAGACATACTAAATGCCGGATAGCATGGAATCACGGCACGAGTGTGCACAGGAATCCGTTTTCAGAAGTAGGTCCGCCAGCTGCGTCTGAATGGCTTCTTTCAGAACTATGGTCTTTCCAGATCCAACCTGTGGAACCCTGGCCCCGCTACTGCTTTCCTAGGACAGCTATGGACTGGCTGTGCTGGAGTTTTATTCTTTGTCCACTAACAGGTTAACTGTGGGATCGTCACCCAACAAAACCCACCTTACCCATGCTAGGACTTGCCACTAAGAGCAGTATTACTGTGAGGCCGTTTTCTAGCCCTTAATGAAGATAGTCCCAAAAGATAGTATTGTCTTTTCCTATAGTACTAACTTATTCATAAAGGAAATCTGCCTTGATAAGAAACTTTATAACAGCTAAGACATTCTCCGCGTTCATCACTTTGTAACGGGAGAATGGCCGACACCCACGTCAGTAACATTTCTGGTACATAAGTGAGTCTGCCCCTGGAGCGTCATGCTACACCAGAGGAAAGCACTGTGACCAGTGTGACACTCTTGCTTCCTGACTATAAGGACTTCTATGGCTCATTCGGGACCATACCAGGTTGTGAGGAGGACCTCTTGGAGAGCATGATGTCTTTGGGGGGCTTCAGTTAGGATTTGGAGTCTGGGTTTTGGTTGCAGACTAAGGAATGATTCAGATTGGGAGAGGAGAGCAAATTCCAACAGACACCATGAGCAAATGTGAACATGGTGTGCTCAGGAGTGGTGAGTGGCCTTTTGGCTCACCAGGGGGACGTGATGCTGGTGGTGGCAAATACACTGGTAGACAGCATGGTATAAAATCACAACTTGTTTCCTGAGTGAGGAAGGAGAATTTGGACATGTGCATCACTGAAGCTACTTAAAATCTAAGAGCTGTCAAGAGTGCAACCCAGAGCGGCCAGGAACAGGGTCAGAGTGAAGCCCCGCAGGTGTGCAGGCCGCTGTTATTTATTGCTTGCGGGGTGACCTGGCAGTCTATGTGACTCTTCCTGTAGCCTCCATACATGGTGAAAAGATGATAATGGTACCTTGGGGGATGTTGCAGAGAGTGCAGGATATAGTTACCGGGAATTCTCCAGCAATGGGCTTAAAGGCACAGAACATGTATTAATCGTGTTTCCGCTGTAGCTGGAAAACTTAGCGAACCTTGATGTAGAGTTAGGGAATCTTGGAACCTGCAGGGTCACAGGAAAGAGTATTGAAGGAAATAGTTGGAAATGAAGTAGCCAGAGATGTTGTACTAGGACAGTGGGGTCTCAGCTGTGGAGTGATCGGTCATTTGAAAAGAAAAAAAAAATGTATGGCTCAACCACTCATTAGGAGAGAAACTAAAAGGGAGGAGTAAGTATTAGGAGGCTCAAAGTCTGCTGGGGATCACTCCAGTAGAGTGTTTAGAAGGAAAAGGTGAATGGTAGAGGGCTTTTATTTTGGACCTGGGCCCTTGGAGCTGGTGACCTGCAAGCACCTACAGAGACGAAGCTGAGTGTAATCAGCATGATTGTGTGTGTGTGTTCTTGTGGTGTTGCTTTAAAGTGCAATGCTTGTTCGCAGCACTTTGAAGTGGATGCAGACATGTTCTTATACTAGGGCGAGAGCAAGACCGGAAGAGATTTTCAGAGGCTTGACCGGAAAGCGCAAGGTTACCCAGGGACACTTGGATCAGAATGTGGCTAAAGAAATTAGCGACAGACACAGTCCCGAGAATGAGTGCAGAGCCAAGAGAATTTGGAAGACAGGAAAAGAGCAAACAGCCAGCCAGAGGTTTCTGGGAACAGTGCTACTTCAAACTAGTTGTTTTTGTTTGCTCTTCCTGAGAGGTTCTCTGATCAGTGAACCAGTGGGTCTGGTGGGGTGTTCTCAACCCTGTGACAATTTTAGGAGCAGCTTTTACATTGTACCGAGAACTACATATGTTGTGATATTCACTGAGTATATGAGGAAGGGTTATTGGTTAAGGCATGAATTATCTCTGTGCCTATTTCTGCTGTCTTTTATTTTTTTAAAAGGTACTACTATTTTATGAGCATTTTGCTTGCATGCATGCACGTGCACCATGTGTGTTTCTGGTGCCCACAAAGGTCCCCTGGAACTGGACTTATGGATGGTTGTGAGACACCATGTAAGTGCTGGGAACCAAACCTGGGTCCTCTGCCAGTGCTCTGAACTATTAGGCTGTCTCTCCAGCCCTCCCGCTGCCTTTTGACACTTGTGGACAGTGCTTGTGGCATCCCATCCATATTATCTTCATATTAAAATTGTCCTTGTCAAATGTCCCTTTGGTTTGTAAGTTGATTCTCTGTAAACTGCACTCACTATTGGCATCATTCTCTCTACCTTTTACCAGCAGAAGTGGTAGGATCTCAAGAAAGACAAACCTTTATTACCAGCCTTAAGTCTATAACTAATAGGTTACCAACCAATTTAATAGATCTTTTGGTAAGCAGGAAATGGAATATGACCTAGAATGTTGTGATTTTCCTAAAATTGAGAATATTGCTTTTTATTTGTCATGTCTCTTTCTCTACCTGCTCAGCAGTTTCTAAAATGTGGGATGAGCTATTGTATTGTCTTCAGACTCTATGCTTCACACTGCAATTTTCCAAAACCTTCAGACATTGGACACCAATTCCCGGGACTCTTGGAGAGCTACTTTCCATTCATGGAACACAAGTACTTAATCCGAGCTGTGTCCCTTTTCCCCATAGATGTCTGCTGTTTATAGTCAGTACTTGAGAAAAATCTGCATGGGTACCATGGAAGAAATACCGAGATCCAGAGAAGCCACATGCAAGATATTTTGTGTGGCTGTTTGAAATTCCTCCCTTTCAGGGTTGAATTTTAAGCAACTGTTGGCCTGTGTTGTGCTTCTCCATTGCAAGTGTGGCTGGCAGGGACCCTTCAGCACTTGAGGGCTGCCTACCCTCTCGGATCCCAGCTCTGACCAGTGGCTCTGTAGTGGATATGTAAATTGTGTGAAGGAGCATTCTTACCCAGTTCCAAGTAGACACACTCTCCCCTGCTGCTCAGAACAAAAACTGCATCATTCCTAAACCAATCACCAACATAGAAAATGAACGTATTATGGCCAGTTTAGGTTAAATTCAGTGTCCCACCAGAACCTGAACAACTCCAAATCAAAAAATGAAACAAATAAACAAACAATGACAATAAAAACCTTTTCTGTTGGTGCTGTTAGCTAGGGAGGAACCGCTGTTACCCCAGATAGCAATAAGGTCTGACAGAATATAATTATTAAATTATTACTGTCATCCTAATTGTTAGCCCCTCATTCTTATTCTTGCTGTGGCTGGGACATGGGTTCTAGAGTGGACCAGGTCCTTGAAAGTGGTGCTGTGTGGTGGTTCAAATAGGTGAACGTGGTGGGGTCGGCTGGGCCTCCAACTCTGCATCTTAGACCCTTGTAATTCACTTTGCAGCTCACCAGTGCCTCCCTGTGGTGAGTCCCTCTCTCTAAGCAGGCAGGGCCTCTTGCAGTGTAGTGGCTGCATCTTAGGCCCTAAGCTTAAGAGCACTGTATTGGAAGGTGTTCTGGCAGGGTAGTCCTTAGGGAACAGGATATTTAGGAAGCATTCTGCCCCTTTCCTACTGAATCAATCAGCCCAGTCTATCCAGGAACCTCTTCCTTGGTTTCTCCCAGAGCAGGGCTGTTGAAAAGCTTGATTTGCCGGTGTGCTAATGCTTGCTGTGTTCAGTGGCTGCTTTGCACACTCTCCAAGCCTGCTCTGCTCTCATCCCCACTTGCAATCCTGACCATGGTCTTGGGGACAGCTCAGTAGCAGGCTTTAGAGGTAAGGATGTGTTGTGTGTGAGCAGTAAGCAGGTCAGAAGTGAAGCCTCTAAGTTGTAGACACTGACCTGTTTAGAAACCACATGTCATATCAAGAGCAGAGGCTGTAGGCTGATATTTTAATTTGCCTCTGCCCAATACTTGGTTATAAGCATTTTCATGTGTATACCAGTCTACATATGTGTGCAGGCAGGTACACATGCATGTATATGTGTGTGAAGGCTCCACCCAATTCTTGGTTATTTTATATGTGGCCCCTTTTTATGTACATGTATATACATACACATCTTCATCTGTATACCAGTCCATATATATGTGCAGGTAGGTACACATGCATGTATATGTAAATGTGAAGGCTCCTCCTTGGTTATTTTATATGTGGCCTTTTTATGTACATGTATATACACATTTTCATGTGTTTACCAGTGCACATATGTATGTGTGTACACACGCATGTACATGTCTGTGTGTGAAGGCTGGAGGACAATCTCAGGTGGCATCCCCCTGAGTGCTGTCCACCTCCTTTTAGACAGGGTCTCTGAATGGCCTGGCACTCACCAGTTAGGCCGGAACGGTAGGATAGTAGGGCTCAGAGATCCTCCTGTCTCTGCCTCCTCAGTGATGGGATTACATGGGACCTGCCACTCCCTGGCATTTTTACATGGGTTCTAAGGATCAAACTTGGGTCTTTGTGTTTTCAGGGTCAGTGCTATAGTGAGTCGGTCACGCCCTTGGCTCTCTTCTAGGCCTTTTTACGCTGTCTTCCTTCGCTGGATCTTATGACAGTAGAACCTGCTATATGCTAACTCAGCTCAGATCCCAGTAAGGTGCTCTAACGTTGCTTTTAGAGTGCTTTGCTTCAGACTTGAGAGGATCTGTCTGCACTCCTGGTTGCATGGCCCTAGCAAAGACTTAGGAGCTGTGGATAGAAAATGTAGCTTTTTGAGTTGCTTTTGCCAAGAGAAGAGTTCTGGGCCACCTCAGAGCTGCAAAGTTGAGCATCCATTTCACTAGCCCATCCAAGACTGCAACCTCATAGCAGCGGTAGGAGCTTGCTTTCCTAGTGGCTTTACTTTAGCATGCTATTAATTTTATGTCATGGCTAAACATTTTTTATTTCTATTCTAATTTTTACTGAGGGTATAGTTAAGAAGATTATTAGGGTAGTTTTATCCTTATTGGAGGATGAGTCCATCTAAGATCTCAGGTGGCCTTTGTCATAAATGTTAGCAAGATTGATGGCTTTTGTCACTGTTGATGGTTGCAAGGTGTGAAGCCATTGGTTTGGTGGAAGAGCTTGAGACATTTTTTCATTGCCCAAGTTCAGAGTCATCCATTAGGCCTTTTCATTACAACCAGAGTTCTGTAGAAGGTAACTAATTAGCTGTCAGCCTCCTGCAGAAGGAGCAATCACCTGGGTGCTTGGTAAAGGAAGTCAGTTCAATTCAGCATCTGATTGACAGTTTAAAAGAGAAAATTAATCCTGTCGAGTCATTTTTATAGGACTGTCTAGCAAAGTTTAAAAAAAAAACTGCTTGGATGCTCTGAATAATTAGCCAAAACTGTGAGTATCTGGCAGCCTTCTTTAATCAGGGAACATGAGTAGTTAGGGCATGGACCCTGGAGTTAGCCTTCACTGAGAGGAAGAATTGAAAGCCGGGATGAAGGGCATGGCCATCTGGACTAGCATGCAGGCCCTATACCAGTCCGGTTAGGTAGGCTTAGGTATAAGACTCCCCCATTCATTGCCTCCCAATATGTCAGTTTGGAAGACGTCGAGATTTCCAAACATTTGTATAGAGAAAATAATCAGAGGATAATTATCTGATGGTTATTATGATATGCTTAATCATAATTGAGAGATAAATTTTCAATTTTTTTAAATATGGACTCTGTGAACCACCCATATCTGCCTATCACATAATAAACCAATTTTTATGTTCAGACACTATTAGCATATTAAGCTTTGCATAAATTAGGTAATAATCCCTTAGAGTTGTAATAGGCACCCTGTACATGCATACACAGTTTCACACACACACAATTTCTTAAAAAAAGAAAGAAAGAAAGAAAGACACCAGTTACCAGTTTAATTGAAAAGTTTTACCTTTTCCAAGCTGGCTATGGTGCTATGCGTCTGGAATCCCAGCAATCCAGAAGCTTGATATGCCAGTCTTTGTTGACTCTTCATGGGAGGCCATACCCTGTCTGAGAAGTGGGGATAAGGTGGGGGGGTGGAGTGAGAGGTGGGGAGGGAGGGGGAACTGTAGTTGGGGTGTAAAATTTAAAAAAAAAACTTTTAAATAAAAAAGAGGCAAGAAGATGGCAAGTTCATGGCCAGACTGAACTATAGAATATGCCCCCTCTTTCAAAGTCAAAAGGGAAAAGAGAATTATTTTTAAAACCTTACAAAGACTTTATTCAAATTAATTGGATTTTTTTTCTCAGAAAATGAACATTGCTAAGTCTGTGGAGATAGCTCAGGCAGTATAGTGTTCTTCACAGATGAGAGCTGACCTCCATTCCCAGAACCAACAAAAAAAGCCAGGTGTGGTGGGTGTGCGCCTGTGCTCCCAGACCCGGGGAGGTAGAAACAAGCAGGTCCCCAGGTCTCAAGTGACAAGCTCCAGGCCAATGGAGAATGAATGGCATCAGAGGAACCACACGTGAGGCTGTCCTCTGGCCTCCACATGCGTTTGCATATGTGTGCTTCCAGATGTGTCCTCAAATGCACAAATACATACATGCATGGGAAATCATTGGCAAGTATACAAAAAGAAAATAATTGCTGACTACAGCAATCTAATTACCGTGATCACTGATTTATTTTTGTTTGTTTCGGTTTGGGTTTTACTCAAAATTGAAGCATAATAGTTACAACTAAAATTAATGTTTATGTTTAATGACAAGAACTTTCAGGTTTTTTGAAAGCTGTTGTCTTGAAGTAAAGGAATTCAGTAAACATCACCCTTGTGAGCTTAGACTGAAACGCAGGCTCCCTAAGATAATTTGCTCATGAGGAACTAGGCATCAGGAAAATGGCTATGCTATTGAAATAATAAAACTAAATTATTTTATGATGTTATTTTTCATTATAAAAAAACTTAATATTTTTGTCATTGCTCTTTTTCTCCTGTGTTCCAGAAAGGTATACATGAGTGGAATTTCAGTGCATCCTCTATCAGGGGAGTAAGGTACGTTTCCCCGGGACACTCTGTGTGCTTAGAAGACATTCCTCTGAAATAGTCATAGCCCAGATAGGACTCTAAATCATAATTTAAATTGGGAAAACATTTCAGGGATTCTTCTTTGTTGTCAAGAGTCAGCTACCAGCTTCTCTGCCCCTGTTATAAAGAGCACCTCATCATCATGGGTCCTCCAATACCATGTTCATCACTCCGGGGTAAATGTGAACCGTGGCCTGGAATTGACGTGTGGCTACAAGGGAATCGTGTGGAGGTCCTCTCCTGCTGGCTAACCTTTTGGTTAAGGCTAGAAGGTGTCTTTCTGTCCTTTAGGTTACCAAGAGGTCTGCAGGACATCTCCCAGGTTATACCCGGGATCTCGTCTTCATGATGACATACGAATAGGAAATTCATGAAAATTTCCCCCAAGGTCACTGCTGATGCAATTGTGTTTGTGAGGTCACAGTGACAAATTCGAGTCCAGTCCTAAAACCTTGTCATAATGCCAGTGGCTCAGGAAAAAAAATGCTTTCTCCTAGGAATTAGAAATAAGGTCAGCGGTCAGAATCTGGTGTCAGCGGCTGAGTGTCTGGAACTTTGTCACATTAGAAGCCTGTGCCACACCAACTCATTCAACTTGCAAACCAAATTGCGTTTACTACTGTTTACCCCCCACATAATGGGAATGGGAGACAACAGACTTCTGTGGGCCAGTTGTGCAATATCCTGTTGCTTTTGCAATAGCTGTAATTGGCTTTGTTAGAGCCTGAACTGGTAGTGCAGTGAGTCACCGATAATTTTAGTTTGCCCGGTAGAACAACTACCTGTTACCTCAGGAATGATCTGAATAGAAACAAACGCGATTAAGAGTCTGAGTCACGACTTTCCAATCAATACCTTCTCAAATAAAGCTGTCTGCTCTTAATATTTAATTCTTAAACCACTCATTAGCAAGGTACTCTTTCTTTATTGCTGCCTTCTTCGGCAATCCATTTAGTATAGTAACAGTGCATTACACTCTGTTTTACAGTGATTTAGCTCTTATTAATTAGGCCTGGCACGGCCTTCCCAACACTTCTTGTGACTCATGTTGTGGATATAGAATGCCTCCCTCTGGTGATGGCTGGTTTACATGTTGGGAAACTTGAGTTCTGGTCCGTGACTTCAAAGGCAGCCAGCTTTTCCTGGCTTCCTCTCCTATAAAGAAAGGATGACAAGCCAAGAGGCCATCCAACTAGGTCAGGACTTTGCCTTGCATCACCTCCGAGTGTAGCCAGCTCAAGCTGATGGCATGTGTAGAACACCAGCTGTGTGCCATATTGAGTCCTGGTCTGCTAAAGATGGAGCAGTGACAAAGACCTCTTGAATAATTCACAGTTAAGTGGGAAGGGGTAGCAAGTGCCTAACAATCAATGGCCGCGTGATGTGAGATGAGTAGGCTAGGAATACATCCAGAGAGGAGCGGCGTGAGGAGTCCTTCTGTCTGGAGTAGAAACAGTAAAGCTAGAGGGGAAAGGGTCTCACCTGGGCCTTAGGTGATGGCAAGAATCAGTTTTATAAGACTGAAAATTATAAAATCTGGGCATGCTGGAACATGCCTACAATCCTTGTAGTCACTGGGCTAGGGCAAGAGGATCATGAGTTCAGGGTCAGTCTGGGCTTTGTAGTGAGCTTGAAGCCATCCTGAGGCACACAGGAAGACCATGCTCAAAAAGCCAAATGAAGCTGTGCATTCTCAGAGGAAGAAATAGCAGGTTCCGCAGTGATAATATGGCCTGATAGGTTATGTTCTTGGACCAAGTGGGGACCTTGGCTTGTTTTATCAATAAAATGTGTTAGACAACAGCCACAGTCTCAACTGTCCCAGGCTTCCATGCTCCAGTAGCTGAACTGAGTGCTTTGGCCTGTAAAACCTGAAATATTTTCTTATATGACCCATTACAGAAAATACTGGCCAACTCCTGGCACAAACTAGCGTGTCCTAATTTACCAACTCAAAACTGTTCACATTGTTCTAAAGCAGTGATTCTCAACCTTCCTAAAGCGACAACCCTTTAATAGAATTCTTCACGTTGTGGTGACCCCAGCTATCAGACAACTTCATTGCTACTTCATAACCGTAATTTTGCGACTGTTATGAATTGTAACGTAAGTATCTGTGTTTTCCAATGGTCTTAGGCAACCCCTGTAAAAGGGTCGTTTGACCCCCACAGGGGTCACGATCCCCAGGTTGAGAATGGCTGATCTAAAGGAAAGTACTTGCTAGGGCCACACCAAGTGCTGGGCTCCTTCAGCTCTCCAGCTAGCGCAACGACTGCCGCCTGTATGAACTGCCTCCCTAGCTCTGAATACACTTCCCATAGGCCCGGAATCACCAAGGCTAGCCAGCCGGTTGGGATGTGTGCTTCCCTCTTGGCACAGGTCAGTGCTATGCTAGACAGGACTCGTGTCCATGCCAAACCCAAAGTGTGGCACATGTGGACTTTCAGCACCCCAGAGCAGCCCTGTTCTGCACATTTGCGTAGGAATAATACGAAATTTTAGTAGTATGGTCTGGGGACTATCAGTCTTGAAAGTGATACTTATAACTTCTTGTCATAAATGGCAGTGACATCAAAGCAGGGTTGGATATAAGAAATATCGATCTTTTCTTCTGCATTAGAGATGTGCGGAAGGGCTGGTGTCTGTCTGACACAGGATTTGTTTGTTTCAGTATCTCCAAGTTTGAAGAGCGCTGCTGCTTTCTTTACGTGCTTCACAATTCGGATGACTTCCAGATCTACTTCTGCACAGAGCTGCACTGTAAAAAGTACGTATCTGTCCTTTGCTTGGAGGGGCTGGTTTCACATCACCGTTTTCAGGTAAAACGGCACATGTGGCTTCTGTGGAAAGTTGATGGTGGGGCGGTTGTGCAGGCACTTGTACTATTATTATTATTATTATTATTATTATTATTATTATTATTATTATTATTATTATTGGTTTGGGGGGTTGGTTTGTTTTTCAAGACAGGGTTTCTCTGTGTAACAGTCCTAACTGTCCTGGAACTAGCTCTTGTAGACCAGGCTGGCCTCAAGCTCAGAGATCCGCCTGACTCTGCCTCCCGAGTGCTGGGACTAAAGGCGTGCGCCACCACCGCCCAACTAAGACACTTTATTTTTAATATTGCTTTAGACGCATGTGGTGTTGGATCTAAGATTTCTGTTTAACATCAGGCCCTTGCTTAGTCAGTGTATCTTACACAAATAAAGCATTAGCCAAGGTGTGCTGGTTAATTGTTTAATGCCATATCTCATTTTTAAAAAGCTTACTTACTATAGATGAGTGCCAAATCTCCATTTAGCATAAACTTACTCCTGTCTGCAATGGACACTCTTAACCCTACTTACTAGAAGAACTACCTGGTAAGCATTCAATAAGTCTGAGCCCCACTGCAGACCAGTTATACTGGATTCTCTCTGGTGGGCGCATAGCCTAGGATCTGGCCTATACCAGTAAAAGAGATAACCAAAAAACCTATGACCATGTTCTCCCTGGGTATATTTCTCTCAGTTAAATATTTCATATTCCCTTAGAACACAGTGGTGGGCAATAAAGTATAAGAGAAGTGAATGACTACTTAGAAGCCAAAATGAAGGCAAAAGCCAGGCTGAACTTAGGTTTTGTTGAGGGTTGTCCTTTCTTCAAATGATATAACAGATGTCTGATAGGCTTTTATCTTGATGCTCATCCCCAGCCTAGTATTGATTTTAATCTTTAGTGAAATCCGATTAGACAGGTATGATTACCATCTTCCATAAAAGAAGAAAAAGAAATAGAATTTTTTAAGTACCTTAAAATCGTATAACCAATAAGGATAAAATTGGGGCTTGACCCAGGCCCATGCGAACTTGAATCCATGCTCCTGACATATATGGCAGACTGTTGCCCCACAGTGTTATATTCTCTTATGGTGGTCATAGTGAGAAGTTTTCCATTAATGACTGATGTGTATCTTCATCTCAGCTCTTAATCTTTAGCTGTAAAGCCTTTTTAAAAGGTTCTTTTTGCTTTCTTTTCCCTCTTAACTGACCTTACTTTTGTTTCTAACTCATCCAGATATTTAATCTTACTTAGGATTTACTCTTATTCCACCCAATCATGGGATTTTGCTTTGTTTTGTTTTCATGCCATCGACCTCCAAGAACTGTGCCGTGGGAATGGAGAGTAAGAATTGGAGCGGGGGCGGAGGGAGCACAGGCAAAATATATTGTATGAAAATAGTGTTTTCATTAGGCAAAAGTGAACTGTGTAAATAAGCTACAAACTCCAGAATAGCCTTATTCATTGGTTCCCATTAGGCAGAGCAGCTCTTGGCCCTAGATGTTCAATGAGTATTTGTTGAATGGGTGGAAAGATAAACTGAGGTACAGAAATAATTTCCGAGTTGTGTAGATAATCTCATCACATGATAGCCTGCTTTGTGTGCTTAGCCTTGCATATAGCATGCCCTGCCTGTGAAGCCAGCAGCCCATGTATCCAGTGCATCCCCTAGTTCATGTGTGAACCACTGGCCTAAACTTTACTACTTTACTCAGAGGGTAAGAGACAAATTTATTTCTCACTTACATTACTGGGCTCTGAAACTGACTTCAGCAATAAAATCTAACAAGCATTTTAAAATGTCATCAAAAGAGAGGTGGTTCACCGGGCAGTGGTGCCACATGCCTTTAATCCCAGAACCCAGAAGGTAGAGGTAGGCGGGTCTTTGAGTTTGAGGCCAAACTGGTCTATAGAGCAAGTTCCAGGACAGCCAGGGCTACACAGAGAAACCCTATCTTGAAAAACAACAACAAAAGAAAAACCAGAGAGGTGACTCTGTCTCCAAAGCATATATAAGCCAGTTTGCCTAGGTCACCCATGTTTCAGACTGTCTTTATAGGATCTGCACGTATAATGATTGAAGTGCTCAGGCAGCAGATTTAGTAACTGAGATTTGCAGGTACTAGACATTCTGGAATAGCCAGAATATGGCTATTTTGTTTATTTAATCACAATAGCAGGAACAAAACAGCATTAATATTTATGAATGCAGTGTTCTGCATGTGCACTTTATCAGGATTTCTCTAAGTATCTTCCCAGCCCGTGGAACAGGTACACCCCTGCTTTACAACTAAGTACCCCGAGAAGTGGAAAAGTTTGCCTAAGTCACATAGAACCCAGTGATCTTGATTTGATTGCCAAGTCTACATTCTCAACATTTTTATGTCTTTGTCTAACATCAGTGTTCTAGGTCCAAGTTACATTTACTAGTCTTTGCAGTCAGACATTTCTAGAAAAATCCTCCTAATCTAATATTTTTTTGTGCTCCCACCCCTACACCCCACAGGTCCCCAAAACACATAGACTAATCCTGGTGGTTTATTTGCCCAAAGACTCTTGCTTCTTGATTTTTGCTCTGAAGTTGATTTGGGATCTATTTACTTACAATGGTTGGGCTGAGAGTCTTTCAGCTTGAGAGAGCTGAGCCCATGATATTCATTCACCAGAGACTGTCTGGGGTAAGCCCCATGGGGCAACCCCACTTCCAGTTGCTCCTCAGCAGGGTGATCAACCAAGAGGCTGATCTCTGCTGGGCTGTCAGGTAGATACAGGTATTGTATTTACTAAGATTCATGGGCCATTCAGAATTTTTTATGAACAGGGCTTGTGTTCCACGACTGCCCCATTCCACTGACTGATGTAAAAGTTCTGCGCACGCTGATGGCAGGTGGGGCTGAGGCAGGATGTTTGATGTGTTTAGTGCCCTAAATAAAATTTCCACCTAAGCGATTGTTGGCTTGTGATGGGTTTACTGAGAGAAGTGAAGAAGCCTGTGCTATGAATGCCAACTCTCGTTGTAGGTTCTTTGAAATGGTGAATACCATCACGGAAGAGAAGGGCAGAGGCGCGGAGGACGGAGACTGTGAAGGGGACTCCTTGGAGGTAAGGACTGGAATAAACATGTGTTTTACAAATGAGCCATTGAAAACTGACTTCAAGGGGGATGGGCAGGGATGAGGTTCATCACTGAGGATGAGGTGAATCATGGAGGCACTCAGTCAGAGTCTAAATTTTCTCTTAGTAAGAGGGCCTAGAGAGATGGCTCAGCAGTTCAAAGGCACTCTGCTCTTTCAGAGGACTTGTGTTCAGTTCCCAGCACCCATGTCAAGAAGCTCACAACTGCCTGGAACTCCAGCTTCTTGAAATGTATGTGTTAACGTAAAGTAAAATTGAAAAAAAAAAACAAAACTATAAACTAAAACCCATGATCATTATATGTACATTTTAAGTCATTTTGCTAATTTCATCCCATTCACTGAACTAAAAAAAAAAATTAGTTGTTGCTTAGTAGAGTGACAGCTGAAAGAAATATTTAATATACTAGTCAACCATTAATGCTGTCTATGGGTAGATTCTGTGATTATCTAATGGTTACATAAATATTATATTTATAAATAAGCCCTAGGCCTCTTAAATCTATAGAAAGATGATAGTTCTGATTTGGAAAAATGAATTTCTCCATGTTTTATCTTGCTGGTCATAGAAGTAGTAGATAATGATACTTATTTGCATGTCTTTTCATTCTGTACTTTTAGATTTGGGGATCAAAAGATTGTATTGGACTAGGTCTCTCAACTCCAGTTTGGGGACTGGGAACTAATTTCGCTATAATGGACCACATAGCACAGATTTAATTGCCTTAGATTTGTGATTCATTTGTCAACTCTTAGTCTCTTGTCGTGTAAAAGGGAAGTACATCACGTTGCAAAGAACTCTGTTCAGTGTTAGCATATGGGGTTGGTGTTGTGAGAGGCCCTTCCTGACTGGACACATCTATCAACAGCACCGTGACCAATTAACTAAGGAGGGGACTACTGTTTCTTCCTAGGAACAGCCACGGGGTTCTGCTAAATCAACCAACCTCTCAAAAACCAGCATGCAGTGTAAGAATGCTCTGAGTCATGACAGCTCTCCTACGGCACCCCTCTCCACTGAGCATGGGCAGACCAGGCTTGTGTGGTAGAAAACACCTGCCCCCTGAGTCTCATCAGAATAATTTAAATCCTCTGACAGAGAATGATTTCTATGGTATTCTCACTGGGCTGTATGGCCTTGCCCAAGAATTCAAGCATCTTTTGTTTTAAGAGTTTGGACTCAGTTTGCCTTTTTGCCTCACTTTATTATAGTTGCTCAATTAGCATAGTATTCTTGAATGGTTAAAGTGATCTTCTGGGCTGAAGGATGGCAAGGTCTACCTGGGTCCTTCCTTTCATTGCCTTTCCATAGCCATAGCTGAGTATCATTTAGCCTTAACTTACATTTTTGTATAGTGTATAATTTTCCAATATATATTTGATGATGTTTCTTAAATATTTTCAACAGTTCCTATTTAAATTGTTCTTTTTTTTGATTGCTAGTTTATTAAAATGAATTCCTTCACTTCCTGACCATAGACTTCTTCAAACTTCAGCCCATGTATGAAAAACTAAAAATAATTCCTTTTCTTCTCAACCTCTATAATGTATAAGAAGAATTGTCTTAGAGATCATCTTTAAACAATGGTAGGGATTTGTATGCACAGCAACTATTTTGTATTTTCTTCAACTGGAATCAACTATTCATGAAGCCTTTTGAGTGTCTTATCCCAACAAATAGAAACTCTTGGGAAAGGTGGTTGACCAAGAGATTGGGAAATATGACTTACCAGGAGATTGGGAAAGATGGCTGACCAGGAGATTGAGAAAGATGGCTGACCAGGAGATGCTCCTTAATGTCTTTATCTTCACTTAGGACGTTGTCAACATTCCACAGATAATGTTAATGTGGTTCCATAAGCTCCAAGTTCATGGCCAGCCCCAGATTTCCTGACATTTGAAAAACTTCTTAGAAATTAGAGTTAGAATCTTGCTCATTTCAATAACAAATGATGGGATGGGTACAAGCTGCTTCTGCTTGTGACCAGATCTCTCCTGTTCAGAGAGTTGAATCTACTGAACTGGAGACAAGAGTCCTGTGTTCTGGTTCTATTTTGCCAGTTATCAGCTTTGTTTTATGCCCCTGCTTGTCTAAGATAATTTCATCCCTTAGAATTGAACAAGAAGATCTGGACTGTCTTTTCTCAGCTTTAAGTTTTGAAATAATTTTCCAGATTCATTCTGGTGGTTTGAAAGAAAATGGCCCCCCAAAGGAGTGGAGGTGTGGCCTTGTTGGAGGAAGTGTGTCATTGTGGGGTGGCTTTGAGCTCTCTTTTCTCAAGCTTACCTCAGTGTGACTGTCAGTCGACTTCCTATTGCCTCTGAGTCAAGATGTAGGACTCTAAACGCCAGCATCATGTCTGCCTGCACACTGCCATGCTCCCCGTTCTGATAAGAATGAACTGAACCTCTGAAACTATAAGAAAGCCACCTCAATTAAATGTTTTTATTTAAAGACATTCCCATGGTCATGGTGTCTCTTCACAGCAATAAAAATCTCTAAGACACTACAAACTGTCCAAGGTTGTTTCAAAGATAGTTGATATTGTGTCTCAGAGGACCTTCCTGTCTTTATACAGCAGTATTTCCATTTGATTCAGTGCCATGCATTTTGACTCAAGGCTGTATTTTTTCTGGAAGGGGCCATCTTCTTAGTAATTTAATGTACTGGTTTACAGTAAAGTCTTCAAGCCATTGAGTATAGCTAGCCATTAAGATTTGAATGCTTATTGCCTATGATCCCTGTATTCTATTTCTTGCCTTCTAATACATTCCTATAGAGTGAGGGCAGCTGCCCCATAATCTCGTCCAGATACCTGAAAGAGGTCCAGCCCCAGCCACTTACCCTCCCTGCCTTTCCTCTTGTCACCCTCAGAGACCTCCAGTTCAGACTCAATCTTGCGGCTCTCCAAGTTAAACACTTCTTTGCTGCTCTTTGTAGAAGGACTGCAAAAATCATTGTGTTTCTTGTTGTCATGCTCAAATATCTGACAAGCAACTCAAGAGAAGGAGTCCTAGGGGATGAAGTCTATCATAGTGTACAGTTTTTTTTTTGGTGGGGGCGCATGTAGTTCTAGAGGATGCAATCCATCATGGTGAGGAAGACATGGTGGTGGAAGCAAGAGGCAGACAGTAGGCAGGAAGTGGTGCTGGGCTATCAAACTTCAGGTCTGCTGTACTGACCTACTTCCAACAGCAAAGTTACTGAAGGTTCCACAATCTTGCAAGAACAATCCTATGAGCCAGGGACCAAGTATTCAAATATGTGAGCCCATGGGGATAATTTTATGTTCAAACACGAGGAGGTCTCTGTATCCCTAACTCTCTCCATGTAGTTTCTCTTCCATGGTAGGTCTAACCATACCATGCCCTTCCTTGTCCCATGCTTCCCAGCTATTGACAAGTGTTGCACACCTGGTCGCCATATCTTTCTGACGTGTTTTTTTTTTAATTGTTTTTAACCGCTCCCATTTCTCGCTTGGTTCTGTTTCCACTGAGTTTTTACCTGGTTTTCTTCCCCGACTTGGCCCACTGTATTGTTTATCACGCAGCAGTCCGCCCTGGACTGTCAAGAGCTAACACAGGACCCTCTCTATCACACGCATGTGCCTTTGTACATCTCTTTGATGCATCAGCTGGCACAGGACTGAGGCGTCAGAGCGGCATGCTTTGTGAACTTGTCTCTACATTGTTCCCAGTGAACATGGGGAGAAAGCTGGCCCCTTGTGGGTGGAGCAGGGACAAACTCCATGAAAGAACAGTTTCCTTTGATTCGGACACCCACATGGTGATGGAAGACCTTACCATTCCTCTTTCTGTTGACTTGTAAACAGAGTCTCAACATCGATTTGAAATGATCATGTGACAAACTGGTGTGTTTCCTTTAAGATTCCATTTCTGTTTCTGTGCCAGTCTGAAAAAAAAGTCTGTCCTTTAATGTATTGTTGAGACATGGTGTAAGATCAACATCAGATTGATAATTATTCATTCTGTTGATCTTCTTCCTCTACCAATTTAGGTTCTGTACCTAGGGGCTTACACATCAGCTGACAGAAGGCAAGGAAAGAGGAAGGGTCACAAAGCTTTAATGATAACCAGTACAAAAACATGTAAGATACCCAAAAGTGACTTTCTGGACAGCTAGAGATCATTGTGGATGTACATCTTAATACTGTCTCCTTAATAAATGTGAAAAGGCATTCATACATAATACAAAATACATTAATACCTTTCTCTCTAGGTCCCTTGTCAGTGCAAGGACTGGGGGAATCGCTGATCTGTTGTTTGTTCTTGCCGCTCAGTTCTTCCCTACCAGCTCTCTTGCCATCTCAGTTTAGATTGTTCTGGACAGTCAACAACAACAACAAAAAAGAACGATTCTACATGTATTCCCACCTTTGTTTGAAATGCAGCTGCTGTCTCCCTTAGCAACAGCCTGACTTGCTAACCTATTGCCATAGAAATAGAGCACAAAATTTATAAGCAGTGTAATCATGCTTTCAAAAGGCCTCCCTTCTTCCCCACCCACGTCTTTCTTTCCACATTTGTCATTGGACAAGTTGCTTAGATTATCCCCGATGTTTGTGTCAGGTCCCCCACCCTCACATCCCTACTCAGGCAGATTTCCCCGGACTAGACGTCCTTCATCCCTAGATTAAGCACCTAGCATAGGAGTGTTGTCTAATATGGCTCTGGGTACTCACAGTGGATGCTCAGTGTTGCCATCAAGCAGCTGATCCCTCCTTGCCCTCCTGGGTACTCAGCCCCCATTGTAAGCTCACTTTTCTGTCTGTCACGTAGATGATTCCCGGTCCTTACAGAACAGTCAGCTACCACCCATTTCAGTGTCTTTTCAGAATTGCCCTTTTAATTTATGTCTTTATTTTGTAAGAATAGAAAAATAATAAGGCATCAAAAAAGCAGTTGCCATTGAGGTCGTTTATTTTAATCATATTTTTAAAAAGATCTGATTTTTATTTATGACTGCTTTTTTTCCCCCCAAGTAGGAAATGCTTTAACAAAAGTAGTCTTTGGATGCTTAAGTTCCTGAGAGACACTGAAAGTCAACTGGCCCTACCCGCGTGCATGTTCTTCTCTAGACTAAATCAGTATCCCTAGGGCAAATACACTTGCGACCAAAACTAAACTGATGCTGAACCTGTTTTTTTTCCCCAGACAAGGTCTCACTGCCTTAAGCTGGCCTCAAATATAGTCAAGGCTGCTCTTGAACTTCTGACTCTCTTGTTTCTACCTCCCAACCTGATACTGACTCCAAATCATTTGTCACCTGCTTTTCAAAGTTCTTACAATATCCCAACTTAGTTATTAAGCAAATAGTTACTGAGTGTGAACAAGTGGGGAAGACAGGGCCAGTGGGAAGAGGGCTCAAAGGTAGCTCCTTGGGAGAGCGCTTGCTTGGCATGCACCACACCGTGGGTTCAGTCCCTACCAAAACAGTGATACTAGTGACGAAAGGGAAAAGAGAAAGCCTTGGAAGCATGTCAGGCCATCTTGAGAAGTCAGTGAATGGTTGATGAACCTGTGCCCACAGCACAGGGAAGAGCCGCTTCTGGAGTCATCCCGGCTGCAAGAGACTGAGGCGAAAAGGCTAGAAATAGGGAGCAAGTGGCCAGAAGGATGATCATGCAGTGCCAAGGAGTTTGCACCTAACCCTGAAAACAACCAGGGGGCAAGAATGCAGAGCTGGCAATCCTAACATGGATGGCCACCTCAGAACTTTGGGCATTTCAGAGTTCGGAGTCATCTTCCTAAACTTATTAGAGAAGAAAGCAAGGGTGGAGGGAACAGGGACTGGTGGAGACTTCAGAAGTAAGGCTTGTCCTGAGGTGCTAGCATTAGGACGAAGATGCACCCTGGTACTGTGAGTCTGCACAGAGGAAACCTCATAGTATTTGTCAATGGCTTTGATGTAGGGAGTAAGGGAAGGAAAGATTGGCGTCTGAAAGGTCAAGGTTACCAGACATGTGTTTGAAAAAGTGAGGGGTGTTAAATGGGAACAGACAACACACTGGAACATCGTTATGATGCTGGTCTTGGAAACAAAATACTCATTTTTAAGCTATGTGCGATGGGGTTCCTCACGGCATATTGTTTCAGTTACTGTTCTATTGCTGTGAAGAGACACCATGACCAAGGCAGATTTATCGGGGACTTGCTTACAGTTTTAGAGGGTTATCCTATGACCATGATGGTGGGAAGCAGACCTGCACAGTGCTAGAACCCTAGCTAAGAGTTTTCCATTCTGGTCTGCAGGCAGCAGGCAGAAAGAGAAAAGGGGAGAGAGAAGAGAGAGAGAGAGATAACCTGAGAGAGAGAGAGAGAGCAAGAGAGAGAGAGAGAGAGAGCCTGTTGTGGGCTCAGTCCTCTAACAATGCCATGCCTCCAGCAAGGCCAAGCTTCCTAACCCTTCCAAACCAGCTCACCAGCTGAGGACTAAGCATGCAAATCTGTGTGCCTGTAGGAGCCATTCTCAGTCAAACCACCACAAAGTGGTGGGAAGACCACAAAGTCTTGATTTTGAAGGTCTGGCTTTAGGCCACAACTCTGATATTTTCATTGGAAAGAGACTTCTGGCCATGTGTAAATTAATGGTGATCATATGCCTTTCTCATTATGAAACAGAGACTTCTGGAGCTCCAGTGAGGAAGGCGATTTGAATCTTTTTTCTTTTAAGTCTTGAAGCCCTGTAATAATATAAACTGTTGAGGGTTCTCAGGCTGGTGCATAGGTTTGTTTCTTTCAGAGGGACAATGGTGACGTTGAGCGTCTTTGTTCGTGGTCTTTTGGATCCCAACCAGCATAGCACAACGGTACCAGGTTCTAGACCACAGGAACTGAGTGGTGACGAACTCCTTGGGCGTTATTGTTGAGCTAGTCTTATTGCATCTTTACCAGATCCTGTTTCATGTTCCAGGTCTGGACAGATGGCTAGATGCCCCCTGCTGCTTGTCACATGCCACATGCCCACCCTCACATTTGTCTTCTGTCAGGCAGAGCTCCCTGATCATCTTTAGAAAGACTGTCCTTCATCTCCACATTGGGCGTTTATTCCTAGCATGGGAAGGCTCTTTTGTGTAGCTCTGGCACCTCACAATAGATGCTCATCATTGCCATCAAGAGAACAGACACCTTTCCAGAATTTGCCCTATGTCCAAGAGATATGACCCAGCTGCCTTCAACTAGGGCTTTAAAACCTGTTGGAAACAACCTAGAGCTGATGGCAGCATGGGCTGTTCGGTCATCAGAGTCTGATTACCCTCCTGTCTTGGTCATTTGTCCTTTTTATTTTTGCCTTTGTTTATTTGAGACATGATCTCATTTAGCTCAGAATGACTGTTGAACTCCTGTTTCTGAGGATGACCTTGAAATTCTGATCTACCTCCCAAGCTGAGGATCAGAGAAGTGTACCATTCTGCTTTTTTTTTAATATTTGCTTAGTGTGCATATGTTGTGGTTAGAGTTAATATCCCTCCGATGAAATGCCATGACCAAAGCAAGTTGGGGAGGAAAGGTTTCATTTGGCTTACATTGCTGCTACATCATAGTCTATTACTGAAGGAAGTCAGGACAGGAACTCAAGCAGAGCTGGAACCTAGAGGCAGGAACTCATGCAGAGACTATGGACGGGTGCTGCTTACTGGCTTGCTCAGTCTGCTTTCTTATAGAGCCCAGGACCACCAGCCCAGGCATGGCACCACCCACCATGGGCTGCCTCCCCCCATTAATCACTTATTAAGAAAATGCCCTCCAGACTTGTATACAACTTGATCTTATGGAGCCATTTTCTCAATTGAGACTCTCTTCTCTCAGATGACATCAGCTTGTGTCAAGGTGACATAAAACTAGCCAGCACAGTGTGCATGCCCAAGCAAGCATGCAACTGCCCCCAAATGGAGATCAGGAAAGCACTGGAGTCACCCTCTAACCTTCACCATGTGGGACTGAACTCGGGTCACTTGGGCCTCCCTTGTTCCCTGGATCATCTTGCTGGCCCCATGCTTCTTTTTATAATCTTTTCTGTCATTGGTATTTTATTTAATATTTTATCATTTTCCTGTATCCTATCTGAGTGTGAATTTCTTTATCTCATATTTCAGGCCCAGTTTCTAGAAGCTTGCATTTTACTGTTACAAATCTTTCTAGTCGGTTTTATTCTTTCTTGTTTTTAAATGTCTCAATTTATATCTTTATGTGGTATTTTTCAGTTTCTGGGCCATTAGAGTTTCAAATGTCTTTGCTAGAACTAACCAGGTGTGGTGGGTAGCACACATCTGTAATCTATCCCAACAGTCAAGAAGTAGAGGCAGGGGAATTATGAGCTACATAGCAAAACCCTGTCTCAAACAAGAATTATCTGTTAGCTATATGCATTTTTTAAAGTTCTGTTAAAGCCTCATTGCTTGTATTTGTCTATTTTTCATAATAAGTTTGTCAGCTCTGCTGTGTGTATTTCAAGGTCATTTTCTTAATGAACATAAAAATCCATGACCATAATCATCTTCATGAACAACATATTGGCATTTAATGTTAAATGTTCTGGCTTTTATGAACAGTGGGAGCAGGGGCTATCTGTAATGTTTAGGCTTTTGAGAACCTGTGCCTCAGACTGGTTTGCCTTGCCCAGCCTTAATACAAGGAAGGTACTTAGTCTTACTGCAACTTGATATCCTATGTTTTGTTGATACCCATGGGAGGCCCTGCACTTTCTGAACAGAGGAGGAGTGAATTGGGAAGGGGAGGTGCAGAGGGGAACGGGGAGAGGGAATGGGAGAACAAGAGGGAGGGGAAACTGTAGTCGGATATAAAATTAATTAGTTAATTAATTAAAAACTTTTTCAGGCTTTTAAATGTAAGAAATTGTTTTCTTTTTTAAAGCAGACAGCAGAGATCACTCCATAAGGCAAGTCTGTTGCCAAATCAGCACTACAGATAGCTGTAGACAGCAAGGGGCTCTCTCCTTCCTGTCTGTATCCCTTTTCTGGGTTCCTCCAGCGGCATAGCTTGATCACTGAAGGATCCTAAAACACTTCAGTTCCTGTCCAGGGCTTGAGTCTTGCCTTTCTGTGTGTTGCACCTTTCCATGTGCCGCCTCCAGGTCCGAGGTGGCCTCTACATAATGTTCTCTGTCCCCATTAACTTTGGTCCAGTCTCCATATTTCACCAATATGCATGACCCTTAGGGGCTCAGAACTGTACATGGTTTATTTTTACATAAAAGATCAAAAATGCCCTCTATTTTTCATTTTTAAAATCCCTTGGGGGATTTTCAGTCTTGCTTCTGTCCCGGGTCCGTGGCCCACTTCAGTTCCTGGGACTGCTTCTCACTGTTTTTGTCTCATTTTGATCCACCACGCAAACAAAACACAAAGTCACCTTGGAAGACTGACTTTTCCATCGCCAGCGACTCAGACCTCCAGCTTTTCTCCTCCTCCAGCCCTTCCGGTGGTTTTATTGGCCTGGCACAGAGGAAGTGCTTCCGTAGCACCGTCAGCTGAGTAACAGAGACAAGATTATAAGAGGTGGTGGACATTAACAGATGTAGTGCCAGGCAGGTGGTGAAAATTGGGACCCAGTGGGGGAAATATTGTGGCGGTCTCCTAGAGAGGTGTTTTGAATGTCACTTTCAGCTAATATCTCACCCTTCTGTCCCCATCACCCTTTGCAGTATGACTACGAATACGATGAGAACGGTGACCGAGTCGTACTAGGAAAAGGCACGTACGGAATCGTCTATGCAGGTCGAGACCTGAGCAACCAGGTCAGAATTGCTATTAAGGAAATCCCAGAGAGAGACAGCAGGTATGGTGATGGTTGCTAATGAAAGCTATATTCTAAAGTGCTTGGGGTTGTTAATAGTGTGGCAGAAAATACTTGGTGATAGTCTGATTATTGGAACTGTCCGGAAACTCCATCGTGTTAGTTCCATCTCAGTTTTTCTGTTAGTTTAGTGATTTGTTTGTGCAAGACTTGGCTGGGGAGAAAAGAAAAGACTTAAACTGGAAAGGGAATGGCTTTCACAAAGCAGAAAAGAGGATGGCCCTATGTGTGTTGGGCATGGGTCTTGCTGGATCAATGTGCTTCATAACAAAAAGAGATGGAGAAACAATGCAGCCATAGTTTCTAGTCGGCCATGTAAGGAACTGCAACATCTTGCTCCTCCAGCAAACAAATCACTGAGCAAACTGAGAAACTAACAGCCCTTTTAAGCTCTATCAGGAAAGACAGGCGACTGCTCCCTGAACTAGAAAGGTAGAGGAGAGGCAAACGCAGCCAGTCACAACTCGCTGGAGGAGAACTTCCATAGGAAGCAGTGTGAGCTAGAGACCTCCATGGGAAGCAGGGTGGGCTGCAGACCTCCATGGGAAGCAGGGTGGGCTAGAGAACTCCAACTCTGACTAACAAATTGCTGGAGGCTCAGTGTGGAGGAGTCGAGAGGGTTAAGAATCCCAGGGGACCCCCTCTTGGGCAACCCCACACTTCTGAGTTTTATTCTATAAAGTTCCTACCACACCTTCATCTTGAATATAAGAGAAAATCCATTGTATTCCTTGCAGGGAGAGGAAAGGAAACCATCTTAAAATATGTCAGAGGATTTTAGTCTTTTCTTCAAGGCCTATTCTCAGAGAGCCTGACCACATGTGGGGAAAGAACATGGTAGAATCCAGCCCAGCAGCCCAGGGACACAGTCAGTGACTGAGTCCCAAGAGGAGGGAGCATTCTTAACTCCTACTCTTACTGCGCTCTTACCACGGGCCACCACTTTACATAGTAAAGACCTGTTTACTGTGATTCTCTTGCCCAGAGCATCACATGTGATATGGCAAGTTGGGGTTAGCAGACTGGGAATTTAAAACAACTGATTAAGAAGAGTGTAGTAGCACCAAAGAGTTCCACAATAGCCTAGAATGGAGTATAAGGAAGGTTTATTTATCTGGGGATAAACTCACAGTAAGGAGTGATCCAGAGTCCTCTGCATGAGCGCTGGGAACTGGAACAAAATGGAGCGGAGAAGAGGACCACCCATGCTTTTTTCTGCACTTATAGTGCATGAGGCCACACCCAAAGTGGGCCGGTTTCTTAAAGGCTATTGGCTGAAGGACTTCCCACAACACCTCCACCTTTTGTCTAAATAAGAGAGTTCTAAGCCTAATACAAAACTATATACAATAAGGGAAAAGAAGAGGCAAAAACATACATAAAAATTAGAATTACAACCAATAAATAAGAAACATATGCTAAATGTTTCAATAGGTATCCTGTCCTAAGGAGTCTAAGTCTTATATTAAAAATGGCTTAGAAGTAACTTTGACTATCTAGTCTTCAACCCCATCAAAGACCTGAGAAGGAAAATAATATTATCTGAGTAAACAAGAAGTGCAATCAAGCAACTTCCAAAAGGTACAAGAAATGGCAGAGACAACCGGCTACCTGGGTAATCACCCAAAGTCTCATTTGCAATGTTGGAGCAACCAACTTTGGCTAAGGCCAAGAGTGTCTGACAGATCATTTTCAGAGGCAAGAAAATTTGAAAACTGTCTTATCCTGTCTTGGCACGGTTTGTCAGTTGTTTTTGCTTGTATCCTGCTTGTCCAGTTTGGGCACTGTGCATTTTGTCAGTAGTCAAGGCAGGGCAGTTCTTTGCCCAAAGGCCAGTTTTGCCAAGAAGAAAACAAGCTCCAAGTGGAGTGTCTTCAGTGCTCAACATTCTCTCAGGAATAGATCGGTGCTGCCAGGATCAATCATGTCTAATGTCAACAGAAACCTAAGTTATTTAAATGCCATATTCCACAGTTCTTTGAAGTGTTCAAAGATTACCTATCTATGTGGAATACAATCTCTGTGCATCTAAAGAACCTGACTAGTCTAACTATAAATATGGAAAACATGGATGACTATAGACCTGTAATTCTTAATACCTATACAGCTTAAAGACTGGGGTTTCATATTTAAAAAATTAAACAGTCTTTAACAAATGTGCAGCAAATGAGGACAATGACCTCAAAATGTAAACAATATATATATAAGTATCTTGGTCAGAGGTAGAAATGTATAGTGCAATATGATAAGTATATCCTAAATTTGCATCAATATACAAAATATCTTAAGCAGAGGTATAAACATGCATGCATACAATATAACAAAATAACTTTGCATAGGTGCACAAATATTGTAAACAGAAATAGGAGCATATTCAGTTTAACAAATACAATTTGAATTTGTATCAATATATAAGAATCTACCAATGTAAATTGACTATAAATAATAACTTACAAGTAATATACTAATCTACCTGTTATCCCATCCCATTCTTTCCCTTTTTTTCTAAAGAGATCCCTGAGCCTACTTCATTTCCGCCTTCAACCCTATAATCAACCTCTAATAGATGTTCCTAACCCTGAGGACAAACTTTGTTGGGAGAGGGGATGTCATTTTATAGAATACTTCCAGCTGTCATGGGGGCAATGTTATTTCTATGGGATCCTGTAAAAACAAAAATGATGGCTAAGTTTCAAGATTACTGTCTGGTACAATTACATATAGTCTCTGAGTAGTCAATAGGGTTTTTCTGAAATTCTTATTTGAAGTTCTACCCAGAACATTGTAAGAAGATGCACCATCTCAGGTAGCCAAGTTGGAATCATCTTGAGCAGTTTGTAACCCAAAATCAATCTTAAAGTGATGCTATTAGCATAATGGCATCATATCAACCAAGTGGAATTGCTGTTGTGGGGCCCCATCTTCTTTCCGGAGACTTCAAAGATTACTACAGGAAAATTTATTGTTCATTGTAGAAAACTTAAATATTATTCATATCAAAATGGAATGTTTGAATTTCTATAGACATATATTCAACGAAAGGTACCATAGAGACAAAAATAGGAAAGGGAGAAGTAAAATGTTTTGAAAGCAGAGTTTTGATAACAGTAGTCCCTAGATTTATCTCCCTTCTGTCCCACACCAGGTGGCTCCTCATATGAGACAGAAACTCTGAACTTTTCTTTTAACAACATGGTTGGATTTAGAGAAGGATAGCCACTGTCCAACTCCAACCAACTTTGATTTTTAATAAATGACGACTGCCATTATATGCCTGTTTAGGTAGTGAGATCTTACCCTGCAGAGGATATTGGTATCAAAAATTAGATTTCTCTTTGCTTGGTGATATATCTTAAAGGCTATTGGCTGAAGGAGTTCCCACAACAGAAGAGGCTGCAGCTTCTGGCTTAAAAAGATATACTTAATGGGTCACCAGAGGGAAGAGAGGAGAGGAGCAGATGGATTATTTGAAGAAACAATCCCAACTATACATAATAGGGCCTTGCAGAAGATGGAATCACTTGTAGGAAAAAAAGTCATCCTGAGAACTGAAGAACTCTAATAGCAGGATTTCCTCTTTCTGTCTACCCTGGGCTTTGTGTCTGCAATGGTGATTCCTCTCTCAGCCTTCTAGTTCTGGCTCATGACTTATTTTAGGTCTTCTGATACCACTCCTACAATCATGGAAGATAAAATTACATTATTTGTTATCCTTCCATGACCATATTTTAATGCAGTCTCCATCATGAGCTTGTTTTGGCCATCCTCCTTACAACCCTCCAGTGATGGTAATGATAGGTCCCATGTTCCCCTGAACTCCCTGGGTAACCTGTGTACCAGCTTCACTAGTAAATCTACAGGTATCTCAAAGTTAGCGTGGCTAAAACAACATACAGAGGTTAAAGGAGTTGTTGCTACCCGATTGCTACAGTAGTCTTTAGCCACATCCCTTCTTCATTCCACAGATGGATTTAATGCACTTGGAAGAAAAGCACTTCTCAAATTATCTTGCGCATTAGGTTTATTCAGATTCTACTATACACACAAAGCATATACTAACAACAAAATAAATGCCCTTGGTTCCTGTTTGTAATGATACAGTCAGTACACATCTTTGAAAATGCCTGCAGGGTGGGCCCTTCCCTTAAGCAGTCAGTGCAGGGCAGCTTCCTGTTAAGTGTACAAAGAGATTGCAGGAAAGTGTATGAAGAGATAGCAAACAGGTACTTCTGTCCATGTGCCCTTAGAAGAAATCTGGATATTCTACTAGGAAAGTCACCAAGGAGAATCACTAAAGGACGTGGTGGCTGCAATTATGCAGATGGAGTACACTGGCTCCCCATCCACAAAGAGGAATTCTGGCAGCAGCCATGAATAAGGAAGTTCTCTCCACCTTGACACATGCAAGAGTATAATTACCTGAAGTCTGAAGTCAGCCAGTTGCTTTTTACACCATGCTGTTTTCTCATTCCTGCTTAAACTATGTTAAAACTGAGTTGTTCTGCCATGTCCAGTAAAGCTCCTGTCTGTTTGGACCAGATGGTGTCACGATTTATCAATGAAAGTTGATTAAATCATTGCAAGTTGATTTGTTGAAATTTTATTATTTGACAAACTATGTCATAACTACACAAGTACTCATTGATCGTGGAATTCTTTGGCATCTATTAGATTTACAGTACTTCATATAGCTATCAGAAGTGCTGTGCTCCTCCAGAAATATAAAATACTATTAGAATTTTATAGTCATCAAGAATAAGCGAATGATTTTGAACTCTGGTTTACACCTGGTCAGGCAAAAATCATGACATAGTAGGCTTTCTGAATTCAGAAGGTTAAGGGTTTTGAATCAGTGAACTGAAAGACACTGGACTATAAATGGTTTTGTGGTTTCTGCTAAAAAGTTTATGGGCTTTTGGGAAGTTGTGGATGAACATTAAAGATACTGAGAATTTTTGCCTTCCTGAACTCCTCCTGAAATAGTAGTTCTGTTGCTGAAGCCAGTGGAACAGGATGCCATGCTGATATGGAAAGTTGGCTTTGTGGATGGTTTCCAATCTCCTGAATTCATGTCTTAAGTCTGTCACCAGCTCTATGATCTTGGGTAGTCATTCTCTCTATGAGTTACTTCTCTTGTCTATAAAATGGACATCCCTAATAGTGCATTTAGTTAAAAGAAATGAGTTAACATATAGAAGGAGCTGTGAACAGTGTTTAACACTTCTCCTTGGCCTGCCACAGCTGCATTGTCAGAGTTTGTGAGAAATAAAGACCTTAGATGGCCTAAGGATTAGATGGTCATTGATTTTGTTTATGGGTGCAATTTAGCTGCCATTTTCAGTGTGCATTGCTTAAATTAATTAAGTCCGGCTGAATGCTTAGCCTATTGACATTTACACATCTTCCAGATACTCCCAGCCCCTGCATGAAGAAATTGCCTTGCACAAGCATCTGAAGCACAAAAATATTGTCCAGTATCTGGGCTCCTTCAGTGAGAACGGCTTCATTAAAATCTTCATGGAGCAAGTCCCGGGAGGTAAGATCTGCTTTTCTTGCTTTCAGAAATGCAAATGTTTAAGGCCTGGGAGAAGACCTAACTGAATGGAATTATTCATGTTGAAAGAAGGTTACATAGGTGACATTACCTTTATGCTTATTAGCAGATATTAAAGAAAATTTGAGACTATTCAGCTTCAGTCATCGTGACTTGGATTAAAGCTAGCAATTGAGCATCCTTTTACTTAAATTGTGTTGCTAATGACTGCCTTCAGAATAGGGATATTTTCATGTTCGTGTTTGAGTCCAGGTAACTAGAGTAGTTTCTGCCCTACTGTGAAAGGCCACTGCAGTCTGGATCAACTCGTGTCCCATTATTAATATGCTATAAGGAGCTCACTCAGATGAGTTTTATCCACACTTTTCTTATTTTACAGGAAGTCTTTCCGCTCTCCTTCGTTCTAAATGGGGCCCATTAAAAGACAATGAGCAAACGATTGGCTTCTATACAAAGCAAATACTGGAAGGATTAAAATACCTTCATGACAATCAGATAGTTCACCGGGATATAAAGGTAGGGTACCCCATGATTCATCCTCCTGGGGTCCTTCCTGGGTGATTGTTTTATTTGAAAATACTAGGTTGGGTTCTGAGCGTGAACGAAGAATAAGGAAATCATGGCCGTAGCAGAGCTGTCAGTTCTGGTCCACGCTGCAGGTATGTTCGTGTTATCGTCTTCCATGAGGAATGGCCTGCCCTCTTACCCAGTGAAGCCAGTAGACTTTGCTGCCAAGAGCACTGTGGGGTGGAATGCAGTGTCCCCAAATTAAGCAGAACATGGTCTCTTCCGGAACAGCTGCCAGGCCTATTAATCCTTATACAAATTTCGGAAATAAAAAACTTTAGCTTCTCTTGAAGAGGAAAATTCAAAACTAATAAAACTTGCTGGGGGGGGGGGACTGGAAAGATGGCTCAGAGGTAAGAGCACTGGCTGCTCTTCCAGAGGTCTGAATTCAATTCCCAGCAACCACATGGTGGCTCACAACCATCCATAATGAGATCTGGTACCTTCTTCTGGCCTGCAGGCATGCATGTAGGCAGAACACTGTATACATAATAAATAAATCTAAAATAAAAATCTTGGTTTTTTGAAATTAAAATATAATTACATCATTTTTTTCTCTTTCCTTTCACTCTCTCCAACCCTTTCCATACACCCTCCCTTGCTCTTTCTCAAATTCGTGGTTTCTGTTTCTTTAATTGTTGAGATATATATTCCTAAATATATAAATATAATTTGGTCAGTATGTATACTGTTACTTGATGTCAGGGTTGACCACTTGGTCTTGGAGAACCAATTTGGGGACTCTTTCTGAGGAAGACTAATTCTCCTGCTATCATTCTTTGGTTGCCTGTAGTTCTTTGTCTGGAGTTGACACCCCATGAGGAGTCCATGTCACACGTATAATAAAAACCCAGAGACAGATATTAGGGTTCAACCTGAAGATCAGAAAAGCAAAGCATCCAACCACGAGAGAGACCTTTTAATTCTACCAAATCTTCAGACCGAATGGGAAAGATCCTGTTTCCAGGAATCCTCAGACTACACACTCCCCTGAGTTCCTATCTCTTCCCCCTTTATATTCTTCTCTTAGCCCAGTCATATTGCATCTATCTCTACCTTCCTAGTGCTGGAATTAAGGGTGTATGATTCTCAAACACTGGGATTAAAGATGTGAGCCACCACCACCTGGATCTGTTTCTAGATTGATCTGGTGTAGCCCAGGTTAGCCTTGAACTCACAGAGATCCACCTGCCTCTGTCTCCTGAGTCCTGGGATTAAAGGTGTGCTGTTGGCGGAGACCACTAGTTTGTTTTCCGGCCACCTTGACTTGAAATAATCACACAGAAATCTATATTAATTGAAATACTGTTTAACCAAAAGCTTAAGCATATTTCTGGCTAACTCTTACATCTTAAATTAACCCATTTCTATTAATTTGTATATCACCATGTGGCTGTGACTTATTGGCAAAGTTCTGGCTTGTCTGTCTCCAGGAGTAGCTACATGGCTTCTCTGTGACTCCACCTATTCTCTATATATATCTTTTCCAGTCTGGCTGTATTCTGCTAAGCCATTAGTCGAAAGAAGCTTTTTTTATCCATCAACCAATAAAAGTAGCACATATACAGAAGGACTTTTCTCTTTAAATAGAAAGGAAGGTTTTAACTTTAACATAGTAAAATTACATATAACAACAGGTATCAAGCAAGAATTATAGGTACAATATTTATGTTTTATCTTTTATCATAACTAATGAAAACTATAATTATAACTATCTATTCTTCAACTCCTTCAAAGACTCCAGAAGGATATAATGTTACCTAAGTAAACAGGAAGTGCATTGTAAGCAACTTCCAAAACTCTAGAATTGGCAGAGACATCTCGCTGCCTGGACATTTACCCAAAGTTCTTCTGTAATATTGGGGCATCCATCTTCAGCCTACAGGCCCATAATATCCAGCATATTTTTTCATGAAGCAGGAAATTTCAAAGACTGTTCCACCTATATTGGCAGTTTGTCAGTCACTTTCTTCTGTGTCCTGCAGAATGTCTGGCAGACTCTTTTATGAAGCAGAAACCCCGAAGGATCGTCTCACCTTTAGGCAAGTTCAGCAGTCATTTTTCTGTCGGTCCTAAATGTCCAGTTTATACATCATACCATCAAGCAGTCCAGGCAAGAGCAGCTTCTTGCCCAACTGGCTAACAAACTCCATAAGGAGACTCTTTGATGCCCATAATCCTCTTGAAGTAGATTGGTGCTGCCAGGAGCAGATGTGTCTCATTATCATGAAAATCCTAAGTTTTTAAACATTTTAAATGTCATATTCTATAGGTCTCTGAAAGATTTGAATAATACCTATCTAACTGAAATATATCTCTGTACATCTAGAAAACCTAACTAACATGACTACAAGCTTGACTATTATAGATGATTATCTAGTAACCTGTATTTCTTAATTATACATTACATTTTTAAATGAGCTGCACAAACACAATACTTTCATCAAAAACAGAAGTATACATATAACAAAATTGACCTTAAATTTGTATCAATAAACCAAGATCCATACCAATACAAAGTATTCATCTCTATAGCATATCTGCCTTTAAATGTAAACAAACATTTATAAACAATCATTTAGGGTATTTGGAAATAGTTCTCTCCAAACTACTTCCTGCTCTTTGTTGGGCAAAATAATTTTGGGGGGTGTTCACGGTGACTTGTCAGGGGGTCTTGGTCCATCAAACCACATTAGTCTGGAAGGAATCCACAGGTTCTCATCCTCTGTGGAAACAAAAGAAGAATCTCTTTTCCAAAGCAACATATCCTTAGACTCAAATTTTGAAGTCAAGATACCTTAAAGTATATATGTTGGTTTAGTGTAGCAGTCCCCAGAATCAAATATCTCTCTGCAGTCAAAATATTCAAAGAAAACACAATAATATACATAATCCAGACTCTTTGTGTATATTCCATCTTTACGTTGCTTATTTTTCTTTCTCTATTACTTTTTCTACAAGTTACTCTGTTTCTTTAAAGACTGTTTTATTTTCAAAGAAAATTACTTCTTTTTATAACTCTCTATACTGTTTTTCTTCTCTCTCTGGCTATATTCTGTTAAGCCATTGGCCAAAAGCTGCTGCTGCTTTATTCATTAAGCAATAAAAGCAGCACATATACAGAAGAACTTCCCATACCAGTGTGCACCACCACACCTTGGCCTGTATGGCTGACTAGTGTGTCTGCTTTGCATTCTGATCTACAGGCAAGCTTTGTTTATTAAAACACAAATAATAAACCACTGTATTCCCCCTTTCCATGTTAGTGTGTCTATTGGTGTCCTGCTTGTACAGGTCTTGTGTAAGCAGCCATGTTGATAAGGTTTCCTAGGTGTAGCTAGGACATTTTTAGGAGAAGAAATCTCACAACAAACTTCCTGTTGCTCTGGATTTGACAATCTTTCTGCCCCCTCTTGTGCCATGACCCTTGAGCCTTTGGTGAAGGAGTTGTGCTGTAGATGTGTCATGGGGCCTAGGTACCCCACTGTCGTCGTTCTCAGCAGTTTGATTAGTTGAAGTTTTCTAAAATGATCTCTGTCTGTTGCAATGAGACAGTTCTTTGATGAGGGCATAGTGATAAATATTTAGAATGGTGCTATGAGTTATGTCTAGTAAAGTGGTAGTTATAGGTTCTTCTCCAAGATTCATGAGGACTTCACTAGCCCTTTGCACTTAGCTAGCATGATTTCCCTCTTGTTGAGTTGGCCTTAAGTCTCATTAGAGAACTGTTGGTTAACAGTAAATGTGCCACTATGCATCCTTAAGGATATTGTACTGTGCTGGTCATTGTTTTGGTCCAGAGACAGTATAGCTGGCTAGGACTATTGGTTATTTCCCTCCCTTGGAAGCCTGTGTAGCATCTTCTAGTACAATGAAAGCTAGTCCTCATGGAGGAGGCTCTAAAGTCAGAACCAGCTTGGATCCTCCAGGTCTTGTGTCCAAATTATATGGTATGTTCAGCAATAGAGACTTACCTTCAATCTCTGGGAGGCAACCAAGGGCAATGACGGTAGCCATGCATTGGGAGTCTCTTGAACAACCCTGATCCCCAACTCAGAATGGTGCTTCTCATGCATGATGTTTGGGTGTTTGTTAGGTTTGGCTTTGGGGAAGAACACCAACAACCCAGATGTGAAATTTTCATTTCATTCCATGCACATACACACATACACACGAACATGCACATACCCATACACACACACATGCTTGTCATATATGTAATTTTGGTAGGTAAATAATAATATGATTCCTTATGACTGCTTCAGATATCCTTGCTGTTATTTAACCCTCCTCTCTCCTTCTGTATTAGTCTCCCTCTGCCTCCCCAATTAAAACCCCCTGTTTTTTCTATTTTCCCCTCAAATCACATGTACCCAGATATTCCTATTGTTCCTCACTGGCCTGCCATGGCTCCTTTTTACTTTCCTGGTTTCTTTGGTTATTCTGAGTTATATATTCCTTGGAGCTAGGGATCACAGATGAGAAAGAACATGGGACTTTTCTCTTTCTGGGTCTGGATTACCTCACTCGATGTGATCTTTTCTAATTCCCTCTACTTACCTGCATAAGTTCATGATTTCTTTGTTCTTTACAGCTGAATAGTATTTCATAGTATATATGTACCACATTTTTATTGTCTACTTATCATTTGAAGGGCATTTAAGTTGTTTGTTTCCTAGCTATTGTGAATGGAGCAGCAATGATCATGGCTGAGCAAGTATCTGTGGAGTAAGACATAAAGACCTCTGGGCATATGCCAAGGAGTGATATAGCTGGGTCATGTGTAGATTTTAGCTTTTTGAGAATTCTTCATACTGATTTCTATAGTGGCCACATAAGTTTCGGTCCCAGCAGCAGTGACTGAGGGTTCCTTATTTCCCTCTGGCATTTGGTGTTGGTTATTTTGCCATTATGACTTGGGTAAGATAAAATCTCAAAGTTATTTCAATTTGCATTTCCCTAATCACTAGGGACAAGGTCATTTTGGGAGATTCTTTTTTAGTCACTTTTATTTCCTCTTTGGAGAACTCTATTCAGATTTCAAGCCTATTTTCTGAATGGTTCATTTTTTTGTTTTGTTTTTTGGGTTTGTTTTTGTTTTGACTTTGATTTTTGTGGTCGGTCTTTATGTATTCTGGATATTAGTCCCCTGTCAGATGTATAGCTGCAAAGACTCTCTCCTACTCTATGGACTTCTCTTCATTGATTGTTTCTCTAACTATGCAGAAGCTTTTTAGTCTGTGAGGTCCCACTTGTCCCTTGTTGGACGGAATTCCTGGGCAAATGAAGTCCTCTTCAGAAAAGTCCGTCACTGCCCCTGTATGTTGTAGGGTTCTGCCTATTTTCTCTGTTAGCAAAAACTAATGCATTTTTGACAGAGCCTGGCTTTCTTAAAGTGTGTTTCTCTTGTAAACAAAGCAAAAAAGTACAACCAGGAGATAAAAATTGAATCACATTTTATTACATTACTTAGAGTAAGCAAGGAGAGGTTTTTGTTGTAGTTTGTTTTACTTTGAGTAAAGGGGTGCACCTCCTGAACAAAGAGAGGACTTTCTTGGGGAGCCTGTCCATACATATTCATGTTTACCTTGGAAGGGGCAAGCACGTGCCTGAGCATGTGTGATTTAAGTTGTTCATCCTAACTGTGTTCACTTTAAAGGTAGAGAGTGCATGTTCAAAGGGTTAGAAAGCAAGCATCGTACTGAGACTTTAGAATGGTAGTGAGCAAAGATTACTATAGACTGCCTAAAAGAATGGGAGTAATGGCAGGACTGTGGTGGCGCATAGACTATTAATCCCAGCACTCCGAAGCAGAGGCGGGTGGATCTATGAGTTCGAGGCCAGCCTGGTCTACAGGGCAAGTTCCAGGACTGCCGGAGTTACACAGGGAAACCCTGTCTCAAAAGAAAAGAAAGAAACAAAGGAATATGAGTGACTGTGTCACTGGTTCTTCTCAATGTGAAGGTCTCTAAGACGGGCAGCAGCATTCTCCAGTACTACGGGTGATGTCCTGAGTAATGTAAAAAAATGTAAGAAAACAACACAGAAAAGAAAATAAAGTGACTGGGACCTTAAGTTATCAGTTATATAGGTGTTGTGCACAGGGAACCCAGGCTAACTGTAAACGGTGGTGAGCTTTCCCTCAAGGCCATGTTTGACCTTGTCACCTGAACAGGCAATTATAAACAATTGATAACATACCAATAAAAAATTATATCAAAATTCTGTATTGAAAAGAATTCTCTATTGAGATAAACTACTAACAAAGAACACAGTATGAATGTCATTGTTTGTTCTGAGGGCATTTTTTTTAAATTATACTTAAGACAACCACAAACAGCATCTATAAAAAGATGACATTTTGATTGGAGCATTCTTTCCCTAGGGTGACAATGTATTGATTAATACCTACAGTGGTGTTCTCAAGATCTCTGACTTCGGGACATCAAAGAGGCTTGCTGGCATAAACCCCTGTACCGAAACCTTTACAGGTAGGTTTTTACACTAATGATACAGATCTTGGATAATTAAAGATGCAATTGCTGAGCCCAAGTGTAAGGTGAGAGATTAACTGAGCCAGGGTTCTCACGGAACCCTAATGTCAGATTGCCTGGTGCTCACTGGTAAGTGTTCTCTGGGGTCCAGCTTGCCCTTCCTGTCTTCTGTGAGTGGCTCATTCTGTGCTTTATGCCATCAAAGATGACTTTCCACTCTCAACTTTATTTGTTTTCTTTTATTTGTTTTGTTTCCTGACCTTTTTTCCTGGTTTATAGCCACTCTGATCCTCAAATGCTTTTTTTTTTTTAAACAAACATTCCCTAGCCCAGCCTCTCTGAGTCTTACTCATCCCCAAATCACTTCCTATCTGGGCTCCAATTTCCCTCTTTCCTAGTCTGTTTTCTCCCAGGAATCAATTCCCCTACTCCACAATATAAATAACCTTAGGATTTCAATTCAGAAAAAGGAAGTGACTCATCCCCAGAGGAGGTGGAGGAGGAGGAATTAGGCAATGGGCAGGGGCTGAGCTGCCTCCAGTGCAAAGTCCTGGGAGGGGGGGGACAGCAGGTTCTTAAAAGGTGAAGCCGGCCAAGAGGAAACTAGAGCCCAGCAGATGGTGACTGCTCATTAGATCCTGGCCTGCAAACTCATCTCTGCTCCATATTCATAAGCTGAGTCTTCAGCAGTGTTACGCTCTGTTATTATTAGAGAAGGGAGGGGGGCCAGGGCCAGAGATTGATATAACAAAAACAAAAACATGTATGCTGCCCATATCAAGGTGCATTGTATGAAATTCCCAAATAATTAATAAAAATATTATGTTGGGGGGAAAAAGAAAAAAATTTAAAGAGGCAATGATTTATCTTTGATTTAATGGAAAGCAAAATGACCAGATGTCCTCATTTCTAAATCCCCTGGGGTAGGTAGAAAAGCATACATTGTGTGCATAGGGTTATTGATGGAGAGAAAAGGGAGGTGTCCGGCAGTCATGGTAGTTTGTACATGATGGGGCTCAGGATTTCAGCCCACCCTTTGACTTTCAGCCCTCAGTCAGTCTTCCAAATCTTCAGCTAGCCCTGCGCCTGTGCTGGTGGCCCGAGAGGCAGAAGGATGAGGGAGACATTCTCAGTACATTTCTCAGATCCCCTAGTCAGCACCACCTCCTACACACCACACGGTGTATTCCCGACAGAGGATTACCCATATTTACAATGTATATTTAAAATATATCCAAACCTACCAGCAACTCCCATGTTTGTGTTTCTTTCCTCGTTCTCTATCAACTTGGCAAGAGGCGGATTAGATGCTGCCCAGACTCGGTAACTTGGGAGGTGATAATTCCAACTTCCGTGCTGGTTTTGGAGAGGATGCTGATTTAATAACCTCTTCTCATCTTAAAAACTTGTCTGGAATCCCCAAGGCATTGTAGGGAAAGAGTCCTCACCATATGCCTGTAGCTCTCCCACTGGCCACACATGAAAGTAACATTTACGCCAGTGACTAATGATTTCATATCTTTCGCTAGTGCTGATCTGAGAGCCATGGCATGCAAGGCCTTGGTCCTTGCAACACAGGGGCCTTTTTAGCCCTAACCTGATGCTCTTAGGGGGTCATGGCACCTCATCACCTCTAGTGAGTGGACCTGGCTCTGTTTCACCTCTTGGTGATTTGATTGAGGGAAAAGGCAGTGGTGGTCTTCATTTATAGAGCACTGACTGTATACTTTGCTTGGGTGCATAGTGTATTATACACACCAAAATTTGTATATGAACCTAATCCTGAGGTATCATTATCCCTATTTATGGTGAGAACATTAAGGTTCAAACAGTTTAAATAACTTGCCCAAGGTCACAGAACTGGTTAGTAATAGATCTGAGGTTTGAACAGGACTTAACATGCTAAGTGGAATTAATTATCTTTGCCTCAAACCTTTCCCACCCACACTCTACCCTGTCTCCATGGAGGGCCACTCTAGACCTTGGCTGTCACTGACACCTTTTCTCACGCTCCAGCCCAGTCATCCAGGAAGCGCGTCTGTTCTGGCTTCAGAATATATCCGGAAGTGGATGGGCAGTCGCCCATCCAGTGCTGCCGCTCTCCTGGCACACCTGCCTTGCACAGCATCTGGTTCTCTACTTCCATTTTTGACCCCCCCTGGTCCTCAGCACTGCAGCCAAATGGATTTAACGTCCACCAGAGCCCTCAGTGGCTGCAGTTCAGGGTAACGAAGTCTAAGCCTGTACATAGGACAAGATGTGACCTGCTTTGGAGCCCAGTTTTCAGACCCCATGTCTTACTGACGCAGCATCAGAAACACAGACTGCCTGAATTTCCTCATGGTGTCCCCTGCTTCCCTGAGCTACCACACAAGGCCGGAACTAGGACCAAGGGCTCCTGCCACTCCACGTCCATACCCTTCCAGCTGCCTGGCTTTGCATAGCCCCTCATCTCCCTTCTCAGTTGATTTGTATCCACTCTTACGGTTGTCTTTAATAATGGCTCTTGACCTGTCTTTGATACATTAAACAGTGGATTTTGAATAAAAAGAAAGAAAAATCAAAAGGAAAAGAAAATACATGACTGCTCCTAGAGATGGTGGAGGAGAAAGTTTATTGTAGCTAAAGGGAGGGCATGGGGAGAGTCCAGTGTGAACATAACCAGGCTGAGATAGGCCATGTGGGAAGAGGGGGAGGAGAAGGAAGAGAGGGGAACCAGCTACAGCAGCCAGGAGGCCAAAGGTACAAAAGGGGGCAGGTAACCAAAATATATGAGGAAGAGCCTCTGGGGGAGGGGCAGCACAGCCGCTGGGCTGAAGAGTTCAGACTGGAGGGCTGGGTGTGCCAGCCATACCTGGCAACAGGTGAGTGACGCCGGAAGACCCAGGAGGCCAGTCCACATTGATATGTTAGAAAAGTACCTCAGACATTTGTCCTGGGTTTGAAATGCAACAGTTCTCAACCTTCCTAATGCTGTGACTCTTTAATACAGTTCCCCATGCTGTAGTGACCCCCCCAAACAGAAAATTATTTTCGATGCTACTTCATAACTATAATTTTGCTACTGTTATGAACTGTAAATATCTGATATGTGGGATATCCGATATGGGTCTCCTGTGAAAAGTCGATAGCCCAGAACGGGGTCACAACCCACAGGTTAAGAAACACTGTATTAAAATCCATCAGTAAGGGCCACGGCAAGAGTTGCATCTATTTGCAGAATAGTATGTGACTGCAGAATCACAGACTCCAGAAGTTTTGGGATTATTTTTCATCATAGCTCTCAGAATCTAGGTGCTGTCATGAGTTAAGAAATAAGAATGCTCTCTTTTTACCTAGTTATTTTTGTCTGCGCTAGGGCTCACATATATGCTAAGTAAGCACTGTGCCACTGAGCCATATCCCTCTATTTATGGACCTTCCCCGCTTGAAACATGAAGAATTGTGCAATTAATGAGTGCCATGCGATGTTTGAATACATGTATACATTGCTTAATGTGGCACATTTGTCTCCACAAACATCTAAGCATTTGTGTGAAAGCGTGAGTCCCCTTTCTACTTTTGTTTTATTTTTAACATTTAACATTATCGCTACCTCCTGTAACCTTGTTATAGAGTAGGAGCCAGAACTTCTTTACTCTAGATTATAACAGTGCTGACTGAGCTACCGGCGCCCGTTCCTCTCACACACGCACTTTCTCCAGCTACTAATAACCACCCTCCTGCTCACAGCTTTGATGAGACCGGGACATGTCATTGTCCTGGCTTATTTTGCATACTGTAGCGATCTCCAAATGGAAACATATGAGTCAAATAGTGGGTTTGAGAACTGGGATCTATAGCTTGAAAGAGATCATTGAGTGAACTAGATACTCTCTGGAAAAGTTCATATAATGAGAGCCTTTATATATTGGAAGAACTGAATGTAGAAATATGTGTTGTATTCCCTATTGTTCTGGACAAACAACCATGGTCGGAAGCCTCCACGACATCCCTTAGAGGGATATATCAGCCGTATACCACTTTAAGAGTGAGAATACCCCACTTGTAACCAGATGCTGTTGGCGAACCATTGGTTTCACTGATAAAATCCATTATAAACACTTCCATTTCTACTTTCCTTGACTGCAGAGATAACTGGATCGCAAAGAAAGATGGGACATCAAGACCTGGACCATATTTTTTAACTGTCATGTTTAGGTAGAAAAAGTGAAATGGTTATTAAGTATTAGCCTTTCCCTTTCTAAAGTGGAAATATGTTTACATTATTTCCAGGTACCCTGCAGTACATGGCACCAGAAATAATCGATAAAGGACCACGAGGCTATGGGAAGGCCGCGGACATTTGGTCTTTGGGCTGCACTATCATCGAAATGGCCACTGGAAAGCCGCCATTTTATGAGCTAGGAGAGCCACAAGCAGCCATGTTCAAGGTCACATATCACACATAAAGATTTGTATGAATGTTTTGTGCGTGTATGAATGTCAGAGTTTGTTAGCAAGGAAACCTAGGGAAACACATGGTACAATCCAGTCAGGGCAGGGAGCCCGGCTCTCCCCACTCTGCCGTCCACACCTGTGCAGTCCACAGCCTTGGCTTTCTCAGTTCTCAGCTGTGGCTCAATGTAACCTTTTACAGCACAGTATAAATCATACAGGACTCAAAACTCTGTAGGAAATAGTGTGAATATTTCCAAGTAGGAAAAATGTAAGGACATTTTGGGGTTGGGGATCTGTCACAGTGGGAGAGCACTTGGCCTAGCATCCCTGGGTTCAATCCATAACACATCAAAACATACATGCATACACATGCACACACATACATAAATTCTCAAAACAGTATTTAAATCTATTTAGAAATCACATCTAATTATTTTCGTATTTCTCTACCACAAGTGTTTTAAAGAATCCATTTTTATAAAGGGTATAATTACCACCTTAAGTAAATCAACCTTATTTTCATATGTCTGTTCTTTTAATGTGTTTAGCAATGAGTTAATTCTAGGAAGTGAGAACACACTCCACCCCAGTGTAGAGGGCAGCGATATAGAAACAGGCTTCAGATTTGGAAATCTGAGGTGTGGGTAAGGCAGTGCCATGCCGAGACCCTATGATCTTCCCCAGCCAGGCTGCCCGTTTCCCAGGAAGCGAAGTTCTATGCCTGCTCCATAGCAGAGACTTCTGAACATCCGTTATCCTCAGCCTGTTGTCTGCCACAGCTCAGCCCTCACTCCATCTGCGTGTGGCTTCTTGCAAGGGTCCCTGTGTTTCTTACATACCTTCCACGTTTGTACAGAGTGTGGTCTACTTTAGGCTTGTTGAGAAACTGATAGAACACAGTTGATATAAACATGAAAAATATATGTGGGAGGCTCTGAGTTCTATCCCTTGCTCTAAACTCCACCCCGGCACTGAAGAAAAAAAAAAACAAAAACAAAAATCAGAAACCCAGAATGCTGATCAAACCTGCAAGAGCAATGAGAGGCAAGAGTGTCTTTCTCTTCTTTTGGCCAGTCTCTTGCCATTCTCTAGTCTTCCCTAGAGTGCTGGGAAGAAATGCCGCTTCATTATCCATGCTGCAGTGGTTAGTATGTGACAGTTTAGCACACCTCCGTCACTGAAAGGCAGCCTTGCATGTTCATGGGGAGCTCTGCTGTCTCAGGCTAACTCATCTAGCTGCTGACATTGACTGACTGTATTCTGATACAGGCTTCAACATGCTCAAGGTATTTGGAACATTGGACAAGTTATTTGACCTCCTTATCTGCAGTAGATACAGAATGGGGAGAAAAAAATGATCTCTCACAGGAATTTTTAGAGAAATATGAGAGCTAATCTATGTAAGGCACATAGAATTATCTTTAATATAGAATAAAGGCTATATGGCTATTACAAATATTTATGAGAATACATTTATATACATCAAAACTACATGAAAGGATTATTATATTTATTTTTTGCATGTGTATAAGAGGGTATGAGTATGTGTGTGTTTATACTCACTGACCCATACATGTAAAAGTCAAGGGACAACTTCTTTCTTTCCACCTTGAGTTCCAGGGATCAAAACTCAGGTCCTCAGGCTTGCTTCACAAGCACTTTTAAGTGAGCCATCTCACTTGCTCCTTTAAGATTTTTTTTTTAATACTAATGGTAGGAAGTAGACTCTTAACTGTAATATGAAATATGTTTTAATTTCAAAGTTCTTTTAAATATTTCTTAACGCTGTTGATTTGAGATGGGGAAATACAAGTTATGCAATAGGGGAAAGAACGTGGGCTTTAAACAAAACAAATCAAGATGCAACCTCATGTCACTGAAGCCTTATTTTTCTTATTGGTATAAAATAGACAATATTTAATTCACCAAGTTGTTGAGAGGATTCGGTGAGATGTGCAAATGGAAAGACTCCAGCTGCACGATATCAGGCATATTGCTATTCTGAGCAACTGAGTGATTGCAACAAAGTATCTTTTTTGAGTGCAAGGTATACTGATGAGTTAGTTCTCAGTCTTTGAAGGACTGTCTTAATACTTTGTAATGTGAATGTCTTCAGCTAGTTACTCTCCCTACATCTTTCAAAACATTATAAAAGCACTCTGTAAGCTGTCTGTAATCTACAGAAAGTGCATTCCAAGTCACCTGGAGAAAAAACACAAGCAGATTGGGGATATGGCTCAGTGTCAGGACATGTTTAATTCCTGGCGCCACAGAAAGGAGAGAAAGAAAAAGGGGACATGGGAGGCGGGAGCGAGCAGGGAGAGAGAGTCAATGCTCAGGAGACTCATTCTGCTCTTGAATCTGCTTCAGGTGGGGATGTTCAAGGTCCACCCAGAGATCCCAGAGTCCATGTCTGCCGAGGCCAAGGCGTTCATCCTGAAGTGTTTTGAACCAGACCCTGACAAGAGAGCCTGTGCTAATGACTTGCTTGTTGACGAGTTCTTAAAAGTTTCCAGCAAAAAGAAAAAGACACAGCCCAAGCTTTCAGGTATGTTGTTATACGAGGGTGCGGGTCAAACTCTAAATCTTAAGCTTTTAAAATGGAAAATGTCTCCATAAGTAAACATCTGTGTTCAGAATCACTGGAAATTGGGATAAACAGCATATTGTTCCTGGCCATTTGGTTCTGTATCAGGAAGTCATGTTACTATGAATCTCACAAATGCTGGGACCTCGTACATAATGATCTTCCATCACATAGATTATAGTTACTGTACCAGCCTCTATTACATTCTAGCGTTGGGAATTTCACAGTGTGAAAGAGGTAAACTGAGTCCTTCAGAGTTGAAACTCCATGTTGTCACTAATGGGCTACGGGCTGTAACAAACCTGTTAAATTTCCAAACATCTGGGTAATATAACTTTTAATTGCAGGCAGTAGAAAATACCTGCTACCTCTCGGAGAATATATTTCTGAATAATTAACAAAAATGGAAGGAAAGAAACGATGAAAGAAAGAAGATAGGTGGGCTGGTTGCCACTGATAATTAGAACATAAGTTATAAGTGAATTTTGCCAGTAATTCCATCATTTATTTCAGAAAGAGAAATGAGGTAAAGGAACAATTTGTCCTTGGCATTTGGATGTTTAAACTGGATAAGGACAGACAGATGGATAGTTGGAAAGGACGTTGATCCCATTTCAAGCATTTGTGTTTTTTTGTTGTTGTTGTTGTTGTCATTGTTGACTCTCCAATTTAACAATAAAGCTATGTATGTTTATTTATGCTGTTCCCCTTTTTTTTTTCTCCACAGCTCTCTCGACTGGATCGAATGGTGAGTTGGCTTTTTACCATTGCCCACCGGGCTGAGAACTGGCAAACTGCGATACACTCCGTACTTTCCACGGCAGCCTCCCCCTTGCCCTTCGCTTACTTGGGAGGCTTCTGAGCACCAAGGACTTGTATAGCTGTAAGACTTTGTGCAGGGCAGTGACTGTGAAGTCATCAGTTGGGGGTGAAGGCTGTATCTTCTTTTCAGTTGGCTGCTTATGGCTTCTTGGGAAATGTCAATACCATACACCTTTGTCTGGCATCTTAGGACAGGCAGTGCATGGACTCGGGGGGCCAAGAGCTATGGTTTTGTTTCCTTGGGTCATCTTTTGAAAATCATAACTGCAAGAAGCTGAGTTTGCTCTCAAGTCAGCTAAAGCATTTCAGAGAATGCTAAAGAAAGGGGCGTGGCTGCGGATGAGTGGTTGATGGAAGTGCAAGTGGCTTCAGTTGTCTATTGTGTCAGAGTTGGCACGGGTGGGGCTTTGCAGCTTGTTCGGGTGCCTCAGGTGCCTCAACGCCTAGGGTAGAGGCCCATTCGTTAGTCTTTCCCCACTCCAGTCACTCCAGTTTCCTTCTGCAGTTCTGAGTTGGGGGTTGGCTCTCAGATGTAGAGAGACAGGCTTATACCTCCTTTCTCCACAGACATCCAGGGATGTAGAAAGCTGCCCCTGCATTTTCACAACGTAGACCCTGCAGCGCTGCTTGGCTTTCTGAGCAGCCTGCTTTGCACAGAAGTCAGGGGTTTTTTGTTGTTGTTTGTTTATTGTTTTGTCATATGTGACATGCAAAAGCTTACTTATTTTAGCCTGTCACCCTGTGCTGATAATGACACCTACTTCCCAGATTTGATTCTGAGACTAAAATAATGTTCTGGAAGAGCCTTGGAGCTATGCCCAGCCACTCAGCCTGGCATTGTTTGGCCCCTTCCGCGTGCCAAGGTTTTCATTCCCAGGAAACATTCCCATCACATATACGTTAGCATCAGTCAGCTTAACTGTGCTCACTTAATGAGTTGTACTTCTACCCACAGTTTTCTCAGTGAGCATGCGCCTCGGACTAGTATGGAGATGTAAGGCGCTCTCTGCTGGTCAGCTGTGACTCCCGTGTCCTCTCCCTCTGCATTCAGGGTAATTCCACAGGAATTTAGACTCTGCCCTAGCTTTATAGTCTAACTCTAGTTAAGATAGTATAAATTCTTCAGATTTTTAGAGAGTCAGTGAATAAGTTTTGGGGTCAGGGCTGGGTTCCCTTGTTGACAAAGTGGCCTGGAACATGACTTACCCTCTGGTGGATGCCACGAGACCCCTGCTCCTGGGGTTGTGAGAATGAAATAGGACCACGTGCCACAAGTGCTGTACTTTAGAGACAGCTGTGACTGTTCCTCCTGCCACTCTCCTTTGCTTGCTCAGGCCTCCTGTGCTCAGCCCTACCCTGCCCCCCAGTGGCTTGTGGAGAATGGTGGGCCACCGCCTGCAGGCCTCCTCTCTTTCCCTCAGGGCCCTCCTGATTCTCCTCAGACATTCTGAATTCTCTGAGCTCTCCCTCCCAGGGATTATCTATCCCCTTCACCCAAAAAAGGTGGTGGACCTCAAAGGAAGGGGCTCTGCTAGGTCCCCAAGGAGACTGTTGAGGCTCTCAGCTGCACAGATGTCAAGACTCACAAATACTTCCCTCTCCTCCTTAGTAAGCAAGGTACATGTGCTAAGCCAAACCAGGACCCAAAGTAGCATCTCATTGTTCCCTGAAGTTCCTGTGACCTTTATACCTCCTGTCAATAAATCTGACCATGACCTGGGTTTCTAGATGGTAGCTGATAGGACACCTCTTTCCTCAGTGTATTTAATAGACCATATACCTGTTTCTGTCTAGAACATAGACACTCCCCTTCCAGGAAGCCTCTGCCCTCAGAACTGTGGTGGCCCAGCACTGCTGGTGGTTAGCATACTCACAGTAGGGACAAAGCTGGCCATAGGATTCAGGCTCAGATTCTCTGGTGACCTTCCAGAAATACTAAAGTAGAGGGCAGGGAACCAAGAAGGGAGCTTGATCTGTAATGGTGTCACCAACCAGCAGCAGAGTCATAACAGAAATGTCCCGTCTTCACTGCCCAGCACATCAGCCACTGGACCTTTGTGTTTGTCCCACATTCAGACACGGTGCCTATGACTGAGGCACTCATTTTCATTTTATTTAAGTGTTAATGTAAATAACCATCCGAGGCTTCCTGCTACCATGCTGTATGGTGACGCCATTCATCGCTCTCGTAGCTGATTAGGGGGATGGTTTACTTAATAGCATGGGTTCAATAACGCTATCCACGTAGCACAAGGAGAGTTAAGAGGTGGATGCTCAGAACGCAGAAGTGACTCAGACTGAGATCCTTCTGCTGGGATTAACCGGGTGCTTGCTAATCATTAGCTGCCTGGCCTCTCCCACGGTCTGGAAGTGTAGCCTGGACTCCTGTTCTCTGGAAGAAGATGCTTAAAGCAGCTGAAGTGTTTGGGCAACTGGAGACAGCCAGGTGTTAGAGGGAGCTTTGTCTCTAGATTGTCTTAGGGAAGCAGCGCCCGGATGCTCCCTGGTCCTGAAGAGCTGCTCCCATCTGAGACTTCCTCATAGAAATTGTAGTCGGCAAATTCCTGCTTTCCCCAAATGGGAACACACCTCATTTCTCTATATTAATGGCCCTTACTCCCTGAGATGGAAATTCTCAGCAATCTGGGTCCCATCCACAGATTGGCCACCTGCCCCTTCCCCAACCTATCCCTGACCAGATTCTGGTAAAACTGTCTTTCCGAGGATTTTTCCATTGACCCCTAAAATTTAGTGATGCAGACCGTTCTCTAGAGACACACCTCTGAGGTGAGCGTTCTGTGGCAAGGCTCACCAGCCTTCAGATTTCCACAGCTACCTCCCCATAGCCACGGGCTACGTGGGGCTTGGCAGAGCATTGGCAGTGAGGTCTTGGCGACTGGAAACCTTCCCAGCTCCCGTCCTTTTTCACAGTCTGAGAAGCCAGTATATCCATATCTGAGTCGGGACCCAGGCCTCCGTGCTGTTAAGGGCCTGTCCTCTTGTTCCTATGGAAGCCTAGTTCTTCCTCTCAGGCCAGCAGAGCTCCAGAACATGAGAGAGGAAGCCAAACAATCTAGAGTAGATTCCCCCATACGCATGTAAATGGGTATGCCCAAGTACCCTTTCCATCCCACTTCCCAGCCCTAGGGACTGAAAGCATCAATCAAAGGCCCGTTCCCCGGGAGGATCCTTTACTCTCAGTTTCCCCATCTGATTTAAGTCCCATCTGCTCACCCTGGTGGCTTCTGTGTCATGAACTGATCTTCCTCTGACACCCCCTTGCCTGGCCCTTCACTTTTCTTCTCCCCTGTACCATCACGGATTTATGTCATGAAGTTTAATATTTCCAGATCTCTGCTTTCTATTCCTGGTAGAACAGGATTTTCCCGTCCACTTGACCTCTGAACCTGATTTGACTAAAGTTGCCAGTCAGACCCCTGGAGGCAAATCCAACAAGAATGTTCTGCGTTCTCGCCATTGCTCTGGGGTTCCTTGCACTAAAGGCTGTTCCTTCTTGCCCAGCCATGCCCTGTGCAGGCCTCTGAGGCCTCTCCCGCCTGTCCTCTCCTCTTCTAGCTGTCCCTCATCACTCTCCATTGCTGTGTCCTCTCCCCTTTCTGTAAAATACTAGTTCTGTGAAACCTGCTTTGCATTCTTCTCTCGCCGTTCCCTAAATTATGCCATCTCTTGCTTTAAAATCCCTTCTAAATCATGGGTGATGAGAATCACACCTCTGACCCCAAAACTTCTTCTAAACTTCGGACCTGTAACCAGTTGCCCTGTTCATTTTGCAAACTGAGTGATCGAATAACACCCTTTGTCTACTAACAAGAATTTCCCCTCCAGCTCGTATTCTTTATCATCAATATGTGAGAGGTGGATACATCTTTTCAGGGTTGGAGGACAGACACTGCGGGGGCATTCTGATTTCTCATCTTAACATCCCCTTCTTCGGTCTGTCTGTATGTGCTCTTGGCTAGCCAGCAAATAGTCTAAATGAGGCTGGGCTTAACAAGAGAAGCAGTTTAGGGCCAGGTTCACAGATTGATTGATTGCCCATCAGGCAACGAATGAACCAGGACTATGTTTGGGGTCCTTTTCATCCTAAAATGAATGACAAGCCCTGGGTTCCACCCTTAGACATGTATGCTTTTGCAGGGTGATGGTGGTGCACGTCTTTAATCCCAGCACTCAGGAGGCAGAAGGCAGGCAGATCTCTGTGAGTTTGAGGCCATCCTGGTCTACAAGATCTAGTTTCAGGACAGACTTCGAAGCTACAGAGAAACTCTGTCTCGAAAAAACAAAAAAATAACTAAATAAAAATTATAATAATAATATTAAAAAGTTCACTTTTTATAATATAAAAGTACACTTTTACTCCTTTTAGGCCTCCTTTTAGGCAGTTGGTATCCATAGCAACTTTAAAACTCACAGGACACAGGCTTTCTCATTACTGGCTACTCAGACTGTATGGTGAGACCACAGAGGTAAAAAGTTGGTTGACTTAAAGCCTTGCTCCCACTCTCTGTAGATACACACGCATGCACATCACACAAAGTACGTTTACAGAAACACAGGATTGGAATGCGTTACCTGGTCGCACAAACAGTATTGATCTGACCATTTCCAAGACATCAGTTCCGTTGTGAAATACAAGTGATCATAGTGCTGGTTCCTTCTTAATTGGGAAGAATGGAGTCTAACTGATTTATAAACTTACACCTTCCTGGGCTGGCCAGAGCTTGGCATCCTCCTGCCTCAGTATCCCAAGTGCTGAGGTTACAGTGTGTGCCACCAGGACCTAGCTCAGTCAAGTTCTTACCAATGCTCTTTTGCTGCCTCTTGAATATCTGCTTGTGGAAAACATTTCCATAACATTTTTATGACCAGAAAAATATCTGTGGGCTGCTCTAGTTTGCTTTCTTTTGCTGTGATAAACATCAGAATCAACTGGGGAAGAGTTTATTTGGCTAGTAAGTGACAGTTCATCACAGAGGGAATCCAAGGCAGAAGCTGAAGCAGAGACCATAGAGCAATGATGCTCACTGGCTTGCTCAGTTCCCTTTCTTTTTGTTTTGTTTCTTTTTGTTGTTTTGTTTTGTTTTTCCCAATATAGGGTTTCTCTGTAGCTTTGGAGCCTGTTCTGGAACTAGCTCCTGTAGACCAGGCTGGCCTCAAACTCACAGAGATCTGCCTGTCTCTGCCTCCTGAGTGCTGAGATTAAAGGCATACACTACCACCACCCGGCTCAGTTCCCTTTCTTATACAGCCCAGGCACACCTGCCTAGGGATTGTACCCTCTCCTCTGGGCTGGGTCCTCCTACCTCAATTAGCAATTAAGAATATGCCTCCTAAACGTCGTCGTAGACCAATCTAATTCAGGTAATGCTTCAGCCGAGGTTCCCTCTTGCTAGGTTCACTTTAAGTTTGTGTCAAGTTGACAGCTGAAGCCAACCATGTCATGGCTGAAAAGACAGCCCAGTCAGTATAGTATAGTTCTTGGCAACTGCATTTGATCCCCAAAACTCACATTTAAAAAAAATGTCAGGCATAGCAGTACATGCTTGTGAACCTAACACTGGAGAGGCAGGGACAGGGGGATCCATGGAGCTCAGTGGCTAGCCAGCTTGGTCTACTGGGTGAGTTCCAGGCCAGTGAGAGACCCTGTGTTTACAAAACAAAGCGTGTGTGTGTGTGTGTGTGTGTGTGTGTGTGAACACTACTTGAGAAACAATACTGGATTTGTCCTTTGGGTCCTACACATATTATAAACATATGTATACATATCAACAAACGCACATGCATCTGTATGCACATACAAGATACTTGTTTATTATAGAAAATTTGGAAAATGTTACCTTAATTAGATCATATCTTGTAGAAAGAACTACCATTAATATGATGGCATAGTTTCATATATTTTCTTTCAGTCATATGTGCAGCATGTAACATTTATACACAGACACAGACACACACACGCACGCACGCACGCACGCACGCACGCATGCATACACTGAAGTCCAGAATCTAAAAGTACCCAGAGAAGCTGAAGGCATAATGAAAGGTCTGTTATTGATTGATTTAATTGTCAACTCAACATGTCCTAGAACCTGTGAAGAGAATCTTAGTGAGGGATTGCCTAGATCAGTTGGCCACTGGGCATGTCTGCAGGAGACTATTTTGATTAGGATAATTAAGGTGTAAATTGCCTGGGTTTGGGTCCTGAACAGCCTTGGCTTCCCTGAAGTGATGGATTTTAACTTTGAATTCTGAATTAAGATGAGCCCTTCTCACCTATGCTGGGTTTGCCAGGATTCCCCCTAACAACAGAAAGGAACCAGGACAGTTTTCTGGCTTTCAGATGCCTGTGAACCAGAGAGAAGAGTGACTGATCACAGGCGTGTGATGGTCCATGGCCAGCGCCCCTCTTAATGATTGCTGACCTGCACAGTGGTGAACGGTGGGAGAGGGCCCCTGCTGACTGGTCAGCTGTCTTTGAGACTCACCCCAGCTTAAGAGAAATTAAGTAAAAAGAGGTTTCCAAGCAACCACGGATTCTTTTTTTATGACTTTACACTTGCCTTTTTTTAGTAAGAGATGTTTGTAGTGTTGAGACAGTAAAGATGTCTTTAGAACCAGTGTGGAGAGAATGTAGGGAGCTCCTATTATGCTTTCTTAGTCGCCATCAAAATAAAGCAAAAGCCCATGTTTGCCATGGACTTAGGGTCTGGCAATTAGGAATGGCCTTAGAGGTCAGTTGATCCCTTGGTTTCCAACATTCTGTTAGCAACAAAATGCTTTTTCATATGCATCCACAGGTTGCCATGGCATGTGGCCGTCAGCATATTTGTCTGTGGTAAAGTAGGCTTGGAACCTGTTGCATAGAGCCATAACATCCCATTCCTTCCCACTTCCAAGGCAGCCCGCAGATGCTAAGGTGAACCCGCACACTTGTGAAGATACAGCTTAAAGTCGTACATCTCATCCTGCTTCTAGATGTGGGAACTGACACCTGTAAATATCAGTGTAAATCGTCGATTAAAACAGATTAGAACCCAGGACCTGCTGAGCCTGCAGCCTGGCTTTTCCGCCCTGGGAGACATTCCTTTCAGGGTTCAAGAGGCCCTTTCCACTTACTGTGTTGTACAGAGCAAGGCAGGGACCATGATCACATGACCAACTTCCTATATGGCATGATTTGTCTGCTCACTCCCATAATGGTCTCTTTCACAGATCTACTAGTATGTGTGATATTTTTAATGTGTTTGCTGCCTTCTGTCTCTTCTCCTATCACAGAGTATCTCAGAAGTATCTCCCTGCCGGTCCCTGTCCTGGTGGAAGACACCAGCAGCAGCAGTGAGTATGGCTCAGTTTCTCCTGACACGGAGCTCAAGGTGGACCCCTTCTCGTTCAAAACCAGAGCCAAGTCCTGCGGAGAAAAGGATGGGAAAGGGATACGGACACTCTTTCTGGGGTAAGGAGCTGACTTCTTCGTATTGAAGTACCCTGGGAAGCGTGCGACTTAAGAAAGGAAACCCTGGCTTATGTTGCACCCATTATTACAGCATTCCAGATGAAAACTTTGAAGACCACAGTGCGCCCCCTTCCCCCGAGGAGAAAGACTCAGGCTTCTTTATGCTGAGAAAGGATAGCGAAAGGCGGGCCACCCTCCACAGGATCCTGACGGAAGACCAGGACAAGGTCGTGCGGAACCTGATGGAATCGCTAGCCCAGGTAAAACATGGTGGGCACTTTTCTTCCTGGAGATGGGCAGTTTATTTGTAATATAATTTGATTTCCTTTTCTTTTGAAGATAGACATCCACTGTGCTGCCCAGGCTGGGCTCAGGCTATTCCCCTCTATCTCCTGGTTAGGTGGGGCTATAGGAACATTCCACTGTTCCCTGGAGAGACCCTACACATGGTTCCTGTGTCCTTCTGACATGGGCTTGTGGCAGATGCTCTCAAGTGTGAGGAGGCTGGAAGACCTTGAGTCAGAAGGCGCACCTGCACCTGGGAGACTGAGGCAGGAGAATGGTGCCTTCCAGATCACTCTGGGCTACATAGGGAGACTTTGTTTAAAAAGTAATAATAAAAGCCCTTTTCTTGGATAAACAAATAAGAAACCAGCCGGGCAGTGGTGGCACACGCCTTTAATCCCAGCACTTGGGAGGCAGAGGCAGGCGGATGGATCTCTGTGAGTTTGAGGCCAACCTGGTCTACAAGAGCTAGTTCCAGGACAGGCTCCAAAAGCTACAGAAAAACCCTGCCTCAAAAACAAACAAACAAACAAACAAAACAAAGAAGAAACCTTAAGTGTAGAAACTCTTTGTGAATATTATCGTATGCTGAAAACAGTGTTATTGCTATTTACTCTTTTTCTTGCTTGCTGCTCTCCGTTCCCATTCCCTCCCTCCTTCCTTCTTCCATCCTCCCTCGGTCCTTCCTCCTTCCTTCCTTCTTCCATCCTCCCTCGGTCCTTCCCTCCTTCCTGCCTTCCTCCATCCTCCCTCCGTCCTTCCTTCCTTCTTCCCTCCTCCCTCGGTCCATCCCTCCTTCCTTCCTTCTTCCATCCTCTCTCAGTCCTTCCCTTCTTCCTTCCTTCTTCCCATCCTCCCTCAGTCCTTCTCTCCTCCTTCCTTCCTCCATCCTTCCACAGTCCTTCCCTCCTTCCTTCCTCCATCCATCCTCCCTCGGTCCTTCCCTCCTCCTTCCTTCCTTCCTCCATCCTCCCTCGGTCCTCTCCTCCTTCCTCTATCTCCCCTCAGTCCTTTCCTCCTCCTTCTTTTCCACCCTCTTTCCCTCCCTCTCTCCTCTTGTACCCCTTCCTCCCTTGCTTCCTTTCTGTTCTTGTATTTTTTAACAGAAGAAATGATGGTATTAAGGTATTCACAGTCCTGCTTGAAATGGTCAGATGTTGAGACTAATGGGCCCTCAGCAGTCATGCATGTACTCTGTTTGAGTCTCACGTTAGTGTGCATAACTTAGTGGCCATGCGTGTACACGCTACCTGGACGGCACAGGCAGATCCTCACGTTAAGGAACTTCCACCCAGCCCCTGCACAGGTCTTTTGCTGTTCGTTCCTTTGTTCCTTCAGTCAACACACAAGGATGAGTGGAATAGCTGCTCCTCTGATCACTGGAAGCATCAGTGGGTCTAACAGAACCCTGGCTTATGAGGTCATTACAGTCCCACAGGGAGGGACTGGCAGCAACGAGCAACTGTGTAGTATGTTACAATGCCTGCGCACAAAATAACCGAATAACTATTTTCCCTGTTATGTTAGCTTGCTAGGACTGCCATAACAGGATGCTACAAACCAGGTGTCTTACGCAGCAGAAATTTGCTTTCTCACAGCTCCAGAGGCTTACAGTTCAAAATCAGGATGTGGGCACACTGACTGTGCTCTGAGGACTCTCCCCTGTGTGGCTGCATCTCAAGATGCCCTTCTCTCTGTGTGTGGGCACCCCAGTGTCTGCTCCATTTTATGAAGACCTCAGTCCCAGAGGATTAGAGCTCCATCCTATGACCTGACTTAACCTTAGTTATCCCTTTAAAGGTCCTCTCCCAAACATTTCCCTTCCGTATGTGTCAGGGGTAGGGTTCACAGTTCCACTCCTGGGGAAATACTTTCCCGGGAAAGTATTAGGTCTGTGTACAGACACAGTGAAACTTTTCCTCTCCATAGGTACACCAGAGAAAATAGGATTCCCACGGTTCCAGCACAGTAGGCCACAGCTCAGACCTCTTGTGAATGCAAGCTTTCTTCCCATAGACCGTGAATCCTCAACACGATACCTGTTGTCCTCCATTAGTCCTGTGGACGCCAGGGACCCGACCACCTGTGTGAGCTGCTCATGGCCGTGGTCACTGTGGACTGCCCATACATAGATGCTTTCCTCCTTTGGTCCTGGGGAAATGGCTACAAAGATGGTAGAGGGTGGACCAGGCTATTAATGGCTCTCTGCCCAACAGCTGGCCTGCTCTTGTCTTTCATCAGGACAGATGTGGGGTTCAGGCTCTCTTCCTCGGCTCTTACCGTTCAGCTCCAGCTGGATCTTGAGAGCCCCACGAGGCATCTGTGCTGTTCCTTGAGCCTGAACATTGTGTCACCATAGAAATGCCCCAGTATCTGCCTTTTGGATCCCATAAGAAGAACAATGTGTGTGCCAAGAAAGACTCAAGAAAGAGCTTAAGTAACACCACCTGTGCCTTCTGAGAGGCGCCTCGGGTGGCCCTACTGGAAAGCTGTCTCAAGCAGTGACCTAGAGGCCCAGGGAATGGGTGCTCTGGCAGGAGAGGCAGTCAGGCCTCTAGGTAGGGGGACAGGGTAGTGTTCATGGATGCTGGGTGTGCCCATGGGAGTCAGTCAAGAACAGGACAGGTTGAGTTAGGGAAAACCAAGCTTAGATGGGGGGAGCGGGTACATGTTTTACAGTTCATTCGGTCATTCAGCAAACACGGCACAGCTACCAAATGTCAGCTCTGTCCCAAGTGCAGGGGATATAACAACGAACAAAATATAACTCGGTATCTCACTGACGCTGACATTCTAGTAGAAAAAAAAAAGAAGAAGAAACTGGTAGCTGATTGTTAGATGTATCATAATCATGCCCGGCAGTTCCTCTGGCCATTATCCATGTGTGTGCTCATTCAGTACTCAGGATGCCAGTACTAAAGGGTTGTCCTGTTAGCAGCCACCTTTTCCAGACATGCCTTAACCCCAGCATTTCTGAGCAGAAATGGAGGATCCTGGGATTGTGGTTAGCTAGCCTGGCAGAAAGAGCGGGCTTTAAGTTGAGTGAAACACCTTGTCTTATAATAAGGCAGAGGGCTTGACCTGTGGCCCTTCACATGTATGCATATCTGCATATCACACACACACACACACACAGACTCGAGAGTACTTTTGCAGAAAACCTGTGAATGCTTGGGAAAGGCTCCTTGTCAAATGCGTCCATTGTTCTGAGCCACGTTTGCCCTGCAGAACATGCTCACAAAGGAAGGCCCTCGAATGAGTTCACACAGAGAGGCTGGTGTTAGGACAGAGAGAAAGGCTGAGCAAGTGAATAAAGTCGTCTGGACAGGAAGCATTTCCCAGAGCAGAGAGCATTCTTTCATAGGACAGCAGCATACACGCGTCCAAAACCAGGAAGCAACATGGTTTTGTTTTGTTTTCTATTTTAAAGCAAACCTGATGTCAAAAATAAATGCTCACTGTCCATGCCATTGGCAGAGCAGTAGCTGGTTTTTCACGGAGCCGAGCTCCCAGTGTCTGAATAACTCGGTTTTCCTTCCTGATATCTTCCTGGTGTTATGAAGTTGCCTGAATCTTCCCTCTGGTTGTCATTTAGTTTGTGGTGAGAAAAAAACAAAGCATATAATTGTTCTCAGTGTAATTTTAAAATGTTTCTTTAACGACAGCCATTAAGCTTTTCAATTTAGACTTTTCTCATGAGAACTGAAACATGGAACCAGGCTCCCAAATCAAGATTTTATGTAGACAAAGAAGTCAGTCAATGGTGCTTTTGAAAATTTTTTGATGGTATTCTGATAACTGGAATTTTATTGGCCCGGTGGGGAAACAATTTTAATAATATAGTAAGAAAATGCAATATGAAACAGTAATGAGCTTAATAAAAATTCTGTTGATTCTTGAAGTTAAATGAGGATCGATAGCATCTTTAAATTAGGCTTTTTTAAAGATTTATTTATTTATTACATATACAGTATTCTGCCTTGCAGGCCAGTAGAGGGCACCAGATCTCATTATAGATGATTTTGAACCACCATGTGGTTGCTGGGAATTGAACTCAGGACCTCTGGAAGAGCAGCCAATGCTCTTAACCTCTGAGCCATTTCTCCAGCCCCAGATTAGGCTTTCTTTACAGAAGCAGTGTGCCAAGCTCAAAGTAAAAAAAATAAAATAAAATTTACTTTGAAGGAGAGAGCTATTTAAATATATTAAAATAATCTTTTATAACTGATCTCTCATTATTGTTATTGTTAAGGAATGGCTGCAATGGTGCTGAGACTGGACCATTTTATGACGAGGAATTGACTTTAAAAGGGGAAGGATGAGGGACATGCTGTGATAGTCACACATAGCCATGAGAGAAGTAGCCCCTTGGTACCTGACTGAGCCTGGCAGAGAGGAACCTTGGCCATTAAAGCTCCAATGGTTCCGTCTTTTCTCCTCCTTGGCTGCTGCCGGCCTTGTGATGTGCACCTCTTTTCCCTGCCTGCTGTCATTCTCAGCTCCCTGCATCTACTCCCTTGGGTGCATTGGACACCCTCTTTTATGACCTTTCTGTGGGCAGACTTGGAGACCAAGATGCTATGGCTCATTGCCTCTCTCTCACTCGCTCTAGTGTCCAATTAACGTTTCTGAGAACAAGAGTCGAGCTGCCTCAGCTTAGCTTCCTTTGGGCAAAGCATTGCCTAGCTGACTATGTCCTGGCTACCAAGCAGTGTGAGGCTAAGTGCTGTTTCTCCAAAGGCTGGTTAGTTCTGGCAATACTGATGGCTACTGACAGGAGCCGCAGAGTTCAAAACATGCCCCTTTTTATTAGCAGGAGGCCTTTTCGGAGCTTAGTTCTTCCGAGAGAAGACGATGAGAATGGGAAGCTTCTGGCTGACGTGTTCGGTCCAGAGTAATTGAGGCCTTATGGGTTTCATTTTCAGGGTGCTGAAGAGCCCAAACTCAAATGGGAGCACATCACAACCCTCATCGCGAGCCTCAGAGAGTTTGTGAGGACCACTGACCGAAAAATCATAGCCACTACACTGTCGAAACTGAAGCTGGAGCTGGACTTCGACAGCCACGGCATCAACCAGGTGCAGGTGGTCCTCTTTGGCTTCCAGGATGCGGTAAGTGCGGCAGTGCGCCCTTGGTTCTCCCACAGACTCTGCTAAGTATTAGTTACCAGAATAGGATACAATTGCAATTCTGTTCCCTTTCATGTATTCAGTCAATTCCAGTCTCTTTGGATGACAGATGTGAGACATTTATTGGGTTCTCCCAAAGATAAGAGACCCAACAGCTTAACCAACATGGAAAACAGCAAGACTTACAAACATTCCCTTGGCTGGTTTCTCCTAAGCATCCTGTGGTGGCTTGCTGTTTATTTTGGCAACCTCAGAAGCATGGTGCACTTAATGCCGTACAAGAAATGCCATCTAGTGGCCATTGAGGAGAATGCACTAATGTGCCCGGGAATGCTCTCTGTTGAACAGGGGATTCCTCTGCCGGCCATGGTTTTTCCCTGGTTTCCATATAGAACATTCTTAGGAGGTTTGTTTTATAAGTGTTCACTATGTTCTAGCCAGAAATATAATTCAGAGTACAGACAGAGAGAAAATTAATCCATAGGATTAATTAATGAGAGAGGCTACCGATGCTGTGCAACACAAAATAGAAGCTAGTCTGCAAGTCTGATTGGAGAGTCTTCCTGCTATTCTTGAGTAAGGCCTCTCTGTAGACCTTTGTGCCCCAGATACCTTAAGCCACTCTTAGTCACCCTTACAGAGATACAGGAGACAGAGATAAAAGGCATCTTGGTGGTGCCTGTGATGTGACTCTAGAATGGCACTGTATGGTCTTATTTAAATTTTAAAAATTAATTAGCTCTTAATGTATTATTGCTCCAGTATGTAGATGGCTTCTTGACATTTGTACTTGAAGTAACAAATTGACCCTTCATTCAAAACTAAGTTCCCGCCCTTCAACAGCTGCTGGTGTTCTGAGTGGAAACTGCCTCCCTGCTGTATGAAGAGCAGGAGCAAGGGCCCTGACTGGACTGCCGTCCTAAGAATGGAGCAGCCAGGAAAGCCGAGCACTAACAGTAAATGCTGAGGCGTGTTCACGCTGCCTCTGTGGAAACCCAGCCGTCTGCAGCGGAGTGAGATGCTCTAGCTAATTTATGCCTGCACGCTGGCTTCCGGGCAAGAGGTTAGAAAGCAAACTGGCTGCGGAATTCAGACTGAGAGCTGTTTAGCTGTGATCCTGGGCCGTGGGCCCAGGTCAGACACAGACAGGCAACTCCCTCGCTCCTGCTCTGCTCGCTGCCTGTCCAGTGTTCTCCCTGTGCAGTATGCTGAGTAACGAAGAGCTGGGTGGGGCAGGTCACAGCTATAAAGGATCAGCTCTTGTATCCTTTAGAATACACCGGTTAGTTACATAAGCAGGTCAATCCACTTAAGAAATGGAAGCGTTTCAAAGTCAGTCTGAAAGAATTTCCTGGAACAAATGAGGTCCAAGAAATAGCTCATTTCCTTGGGAGCAACTGCGACAAAGAAGTCCTCAAACTGACTCTCTCTCCTAAATGGAATGATTTTGATGGGACTGGACCAAGGGAAAGTGACTGCTCTTCCAGCTCTTGGCATAAGTTTACAGCTCCATCACCATTTCCCACCTTCCACCGGGGTCTCTAAACATAGCCCTGTTTCCATAGATGCCATTGTCAACCAGGATGGAGTAGAATCAATTAAAATGCTATGAGAAAAGTTTGTCTTTAGAAAGTCAATGCACACAGTATTCTATTAACAAGGGAATTGTTCAGTCTGGAAGGAAAAAGAAGGAATTCTGACACAGGTTGTAACATGGATGAATCTTAAAGAATGTCATGCTGCCGGGTGGTGGTGGTGCATGCCTGTAATCCCAACACTCCAAAGGCAGAGACAGTGAAAGCTCCGTGAGTTCAAGGCTAGCCTGGCCTACAGTGAGAGTTTCAGGACAGCCAGGTCTACACACAAAGAGACCCTGTCTGAAAAATAAAACAAACAAACAAAAAAGAATGTCATGATAAGCCAAACACAAACAAGCCAGCTACAAAAGGCCAGATACTTTGATGTCAGTAAGTACCTAAAGCAGTTAGACCCCAGAGACAGATGCAGGTCAGGTGTGCAGAGACTGTTGGGTAAGAGCGAAAACTTAATCTGAGTGAGTACCGAGTTCCAGTTGTGTAAGGTGAAGGACTCCAAAGATAGACAGTGAGGACATCAGTGTGGGTATGTAGTGCCTCGAGGGTCAAAATCATGAATTTTATATTTCTAAAACTCATTGGATTAAATAAACCTGATTAATATTGGAAATTTTATATCATGTGTATTTCCCAATAGTTTTTTAAAAGGACAGAAAGGTCAGGTGTGTGTCTATGTTAGTGTCTGATTAAATGGGTAAAACTTTACAATTATTGTAAAACGTTTTCCTTACAACAAAGATTTTTTTGTGTGTGACTAGGATTTCTAGGATATTCGAGCAGATTATTCCCTTATATAGACAGGTATCAGCAACAGTGGGGGTGAGATGGAAAAAAAAAAAAAAGACCAAGGTTGTGGCAAGGCTTAGGTAGTGCACAGATGCTAATGTCTGCTCTAGTCCCTTCATTTCCCCGAGTCCTGAATGCGCTTAAGCATTTGACTGTGTTAAGGGGCAGTCATAACATTGCGGGGTAGAGTTTATCTTTATTGAAAACCCCTTGAATTCTCCCTGCTTTTATGCCTTCCACCCCAGCCTGAGTACGGAAGATTCAGCATGCCCATTTCACCAGAGGCCTTCCCACTTAAATACCGTACTGGCCTGAATGAAATGTGATCATCTAGGTCCAGTAGCCCAGGTTGGCCTCAGACTCATGAGCCTGCCTCCTGCCTCAGCCTCCTAAGCACTGGGCTTCCGGTGTGTACCAGCACACCTAACTTTCAATCTTAGTTTGAAGTGGCGATGTTTGTTTCCTAGTGACATGAAATTATTTATAATTCAAGGTGACGAAGGCTCTTAGCTGTCTTTGTAGACAGACGTTCACCCAAGGGCTTAGACTAGCTGGGGTACTTGCAATTAGAATATTATGTAGACGAGGTCTGGCGAGATGGGTGAAGGCGCTTGCCCTGAGCCTGACGGTCTGAATTCAACACTGGGAACCTACACGGTAGAAGGAGAGAACTGACTCCCACAGGCTGCCCTCTGATTTCATATGCATGCCACAGCACGCACACACGCGCGCGCACACACACACACTCACAGAGGGAGAGAATAATAATAATAAATAATTTTAAAAACTAAGTAGGCTAAAGGTCACTTTTTTCCCCAGGTCAATAAAGTTCTTCGGAATCATAACATCAAGCCACACTGGATGTTCGCCTTGGACAGTATCATCCGAAAGGCTGTGCAAACCGCTATTACCACTCTGGTTCCAGGTCAGAAACCGTTAGTGGCTAAATAATTAGTACTTGCATATGTTAAGTGGCTCTTCCCCTGCCATTTCGTTTCTGTTGTTTCTGTAGTGTTCTTTTATTAGAATTTATTTATTTTTATTTTATGTGCATTGTTGTTTTGCCTATATATATATGTCTGTGTGAGGGTGTCAGATCTTGGAGTTATAGACATTTGCGAACGGCCACATGGGTGCTGGGAATCGAACCCAGGTCCTCTGGGAGAGCAGTCAGTGCTCTTAACCCCTGAACCATCTCTCCAGCCCCATTCCTTTAGTGTATTTAAGAACATTGGTTGCCTTTTTAAAAACTGATCTTTTGCTGTGGTAAAGACACCACGGCCAAGATGATTGACAGAGGAAGGGTTTAGCTGAGCTGCTGAGCTTTCAGCTCCAGAATGCTAGGGACCATCACATCATGGGGGAGGCAACAAGCCAGGGCTCACATCCTGAGCCACAAGCATGAAGCCCAAATGGCTCAAGTCTTCAAGCCTGTTTCCATTGACACACCTCCTCCAGCAAGGCCACCACACCTCCTGAGCCTTCCCAAATAGTGTCACCAATTAGAGACCAGGTACTCAAATACATGAGCTTTGAGGGAGGGGGGGTTCTCATTCAAACCTCCACAGTCACCAAATAACATGTCTCTAGTACATCCGGTATACATAGTGATACACCAAGCAGAGCATCCAGTGTGAGGGTGGGAGATTTGGTTTGAGCACTGTTCTTGGCCCTGAAGAAAAACTTAAAAACTCTAAGTCTTTCAATGCATTCAGCAAAAATCACAGCTCTCAAGCCCATATCAGACCAGATCGGCCACAGTCTTCTATAGTTATGTACCAGGAATTAGATCTTTTAAAAGAAAATTAAGAATGAAATGTTTTAGATCAGTTGCGAAAATTGTGAGGAAAGATGCAGTTTCCTATATGCTCTGACACATATATCGCCTCTCCCAGGATTAGCATTCTTCTTCCTGAAAGGCTCATTTGTTAGGATTGATGAGCTTGTACTAGCATATCATAGCCCCCTGGGCTCTTTATATAGGAAGACTTCTAGGTCTGTGTCATCAGTGGGTTTGGTTGAATACAATGAAGTCCACCCACTGTTAGATTATCATAGAGAATATTTCTCTGGCTCTGAGAAGATCCTCTATGCTCAATCTATAGAAATCCAGTTTGAGCACAGCTCTCAGACGATTTTGATGCATGGCTGGGATTGGAAATCATTGGCCTGAACATCCCCCCGCTGTCTTGGCAATGAAACACAAAAGGCATAAGTGTTGATGGACTTAGGTTTATAAAGTCAGCGAAGAGTGTCTTCCTTCTCTAAGGCAAACCTCTGAAGTAACTACACAGTTTATTCAGTAATAAAAACTTTTTAAGTCGAATGTTTTATACCTGCATTCTTAAGGTAGGAGGGAGAAACTTCAAAGGATCAACACGAAATATTTTAAGTCACCAATTTTTAAGTCATGTGAATCCTTCTCAGTTCCAAAGATACCTTGCTTGGCTCGCAAGTGTGGGTGAAGCATCTCCACTGCCTCTGCTTCCTAAGTCTGTCTGCTGAGAGGCAGGCCTGAAGTTGTGGTTTATCACACTGCTCCTCAACCTTCCTAACGCTGCCACCCTTTAAGACAGCTTCTCCTGTGGTGGTGACCCCCAACTATAAGATTGTGTTGGTTGCCACTTCCTAACTGTAATTTTGCTACTGTTATGAATGATAATGCAAATGCTGCTGGAGACAGCAGTTTGGCAGAGGAGTCCTGACCCACAGGTTGAGAGCCGCTGCTCTAACAGATGGAGTTTGGGGTCCTGCTGAAGTGGGAGGAGAAATATAAAATGACCTTGAGATACCACGTGGTGACAGGAAGTAAGGAAGACTCTGCAAGGTCAGGGGTTACTAGAAGAGCACTCGGTCCACCTTAAAGAAATTCCCACTAGTCCATGCTGGAACAATTAAACAACAAAGTGAAATGAAATGAAAATAGTATTGGGTTATAGATCTATATCGGTAGCTTTTCTACCATTATAACAAATTCCTAAAGTTTATAAGAGAAAAAGTTCCTTTTGGCCATTGTTTTGGGCTTGTGGTGACACATTGTAGTGCAGGCATTCGGCAGAACTAAGCCTTTTAGCTCATGGCTGGGAAGCACAAGAGACTGGGTCCCACGACCCACAGTGGCATAAACCTCACAGTGACCACAGCTTTTAAAGGTTCCTCCACCTCCCAGTGGTGCCATACCAAGGACAGACTTTACTACCTGGACCTCTGGAGGATGCTTAAGACCTAAACTATAGCAAACCTAACAGGATAAAAACCTGTGGGTCCAGGATGAGATGAATAACTGAATGGTGAATACATGGCCGAGTCAGAGGGCGTGAAGGAGCGAGGAAAGCCACCGCTATGCAAGCTCTAACATCATCATTATTGCAGGCAGGGACTATGAATGACTGCTAGAATTAGTGGGAAAACAGCGATGAGATGCAGAATAGTGGGCTATTTCCTAATCTCTCATTGCAAGGTATTTACTCACTACAAAGGGAAAACAGTAATTGTGGTGGCGGGGCCCGCAGACTTCCTCAACCAACGAAAACATCACTAGTAGTAACAAGACCCATGGACCATGCACCTCTTGAGATGATGGGCACAAGAAGGGCACAGCATCGTGTCTGTGGTTTGTGTTTTTTAAAGATGCAGTCTCATCTTGATCATGGCAGTTTATCAAGTGTACCTAAAGTAAAAGACATTCTATAAAATATCTGACTAGCTCTCCTCAAAAGAGGGAAGTTCTTGGGAGGCTAAGACAAGAGGATCGTGAGCTCAAGGCCAACCTGGGCTACCAGAGACTCTGCCTGAACAAAACTAAGACAAACAGAGAAAGAAAAAAAGGTGAAGGTCATGAGAGTTAGCACAGAAATACCAGTCACAGTTTGGAGGAGACCAGGAAGGCGGGCACTGCCGTGAAGGAACACTGGTCGGGAAAGGGACAGACTCAACGGGAAAGCTGGTGGCAGTGTCGGGGTGTGCAGCTGTGCGAGCCCATCGTCCCAGCACACGGGAGGCCGAGGCAGGATGGTGGAGACGGTAAAGACGTTGAGATCCTGTTTTTTTTAAAAAGTGAAAGGAAGGAAAGAAGGAAGGGAGAGCAGGAGAAAGAGAGAGTGAGGGGCTTCATAGTGTCTGTGTTAATTTCCTGGTTCAGACAGCAGGTCTGAAGTCACATGAGATGTTAAGGTTAGGGTGGGCTCCCCATGGGTGTAAGCAACACACTGTGTATCATGTAATTTCCCTGTTACTGTAAAATGGTTTCAAAATAAAAGTTTTAAAAGTGCGCAGTCTCCCTGTTCTCAGATGATCACCCAGGACGGAGTGCAGTGGGAGCCCCTTGGGAGTTCTCAGGCTGATCATTGGGAACACTGAGTGTTTCTTGTTACTTCTCAAGTGCAGTGGTGACCAGACAGAGAACTGTTGAGCGTAGACATCAGGATGGCCTTGGGAAGCTAAAGACAACTGATAAGAAAGATGTGTATTATTTCTGGCAGTAGGAATGATCTTTAGAGCTGCCCAAGATCCCCCTGGAAGAGCTCTGAACCAATGCACAGAAATTCACCTTCCCTTGAAAGAGCAGTTTGGGTAGACTGTGTGGGAACCGATGCATCTTAATGCATGAAGGCGGTGACTCAGTCATCTTATTTGTTAATACTGTATTTTGCCACACAGAGCTGAGGCCACATTTTAGCCTCGCATCCGAGAGCGACACAGCCGATCCGGAAGACTTGGATGTCGAAGATGAACACGAGGAATCCCCTTCGAATCAAACTGTCCGGAGACCTCAGGCCATCATCGAGGATGCTGTGGCGACCTCGGGGGTGAGCACGCTCAGCTCCACTGTGTCCCACGATTCCCAGAGTGCTCACCGGTCTCTGAATGTGCAGCTTGGAAGGATGAAAATAGAAACTAATAGGTAATGGGAGGACGTGGGTTGGTTGCCTTCTTTCTTATTTCTGTAAAAGTGAATAATTTGAGTCTACTTTAGAAGTCTGGCCCACAGAACACACATGATGACCCTGTTGTCATCCCATCCTAGAAAGTTAACTGCTTCTTTTTTATAAAGCAAGAGGTGTTGATTTTAGCTCTCATAAAATCGCACTGTCTGCCTCTAGCAAGGGCGAGCACTAATCTGCTTGCTGCTCTGCCCCACGTGCACTGGAATTTACAGAAAAACTGAGTTGTGATCTTGTGAACCCTTTGGAAACAGCCTCGGGGCAGCCTGTTCCTTCCAGTAGACAGGGGAGAGAGAACAGAGAGTGCCCATGATTTGGGATGTTCAGTTCTTTTAGGAAAAGATCTTGTGCTCAGAGGATAAAACTCAGCCTTGCATCCAGAAGCTTGAAAGTACCTGGCCACATCTGTGACTATCTGTACACGGTGTGTCGCGATCTGTCTGGGGTTTGTCGCTGAGGATTTGCTGAGTGTTTGGTAGCGTAGAACCCATGCCATCCAATTATCAAATTAGTAGTAAATACTGCCTGTTTCTTGCAGGTGTTGGCGTGGTTCAAAGTCCGAGTCCTTATGATTTACAGCTTCCCGTGCCAGCCCCTGCTGACATGTGGGAAGCTGACTTTATGGCTCCAGGTCTATAATGAGAACTTTTAGTGACTCAATAAAAGGTGATCAAATATTTAGAAACCTTCGCTGATGAGCTAGTTGTTCGCCAGGGTAAGGAAAGGTAACTTACTTCTTATTGTAAGTTTTTAAAAGTTAGGCTTCAATACAAAGCGTACTTTTGTATGCACCCCTACTTATCTTTGAGGGTTTTCATGGGGAAACATTTTAGAATTTGGTGGCATTGGCTCTGATGTCCATATGCCAGCTTTGTCCTCTGATACCCAGCTCTGCCTTGTTCCTCCTTTCTCCAGCAGTGGCTGGGTTTTAATAACCCATCCATTGTGGCGGCTGCTCTTGGTCACTTCACTTTGCCCTGCCAGTCAGTCCTGACTGGAGCTGGTTTTGGAACCCCTGTTCTGGTCTCCCCAATTACTATGCTGCTCCAGCCCTGCCCATCCATGGTTTCTGGTCAGAACGAGTCTGCAGGACAGCTATTCTGTTTACCAGAGAGCCGGTCTGTCTGCTCGCCTGCCCACCCTAGCCATGCTGGGACAGGACCTGCCTCTCTAAACACACCCCGGAAGTGTGTATAGCTCTCCCTTCTCTCCCGTTCCTGTTTGCTTTGCCTGGTGCTCACCATCTGGCCCTGTCTTCTGGCTACCATGTTAATGACATCTACAGTCCCCAGAAGTCACGGTCTCCCTGCTGTTTTCTTCACATTTTCACATGTCTTTCCTGAGGTCCTTTTGGTTCCACCTGAAGCTTTGCTTCGGAAAATCTAGCCACCTCTATCCAGGACAGGCATTTGCATTGCTACATAGCTACCTTTTGTAATGATCTACACATTTGTATGTTTTCTCTATATGCTGACAGCTGATTCTGTGAGATCTAAGGACCACTGACCTCCTTCCTTCCTTAGTATTTCATCAAACAGTGATGTGAGGCACAATGTTTCCTTCACAAATAATTTAAGTAAAGCAGGAAAAAAAAAAAAAACAGGGGCTGGTAATGTCTGTCTTAGTCCTCTTATGCTTGTAGTTGAATATTTATTATTATTTCCTATTTTTTTCAATCCTTTTATACAGGGTCTCATGTAACCCACACTGGCCTTAAACTCAGCTTCTAGCTGAGAATGCCCTTCATCTTCCTGCCCCTGTTTCCCAAGTGCAGAGATTATAAGCTTAGGACCTGAAGCGATGGTCTGCCATGCAAGCATAGGGGCCCCAGTTCAGTCCCCAGCACCCACATAAAAGCTGGATACAGCAGCACATGTCTATAATGCTAGCACTGGGGGGTGTGGCCCGGATGATCCTTGGGGCTTGGTGCCCAGCCAGCCTATTGAATCTGTGACCTCCAAGTTCAGTGAAAGACCCTGATGCAGAAAATAAGATGGAGAACAATTGAGAAATACACATGGCATGGAATTCAGACACACACACACACACACACACACACACACACACACAACACAAACTTGGACACATACAAATACATATACAAAATCTTTTATTTATTTATTTTATGTGTACTGATGTTTTACCTGCATGTATGTCTGTGTGAGGGTATTGGATCCTCTGGAACTGTAATTACAGACAATTGTGAGCTACCACTTGGGTGCTGGGAATTGAACCCAGGTCCTCTGGAAGAGCAGCCAGTGCTCTTAACTGCTGACCCATCTCTCCAGCCTCGACACACAAAATCTTAAGCTTTGTAATTATTAGAATTGCTGGTGAAGCAATATCAGCTATACCCGGCTCCTGACTTTTGGTTCATCAGTAATTCTAAATGGCAGAAAGAAAGCAGGTAGCTTTAGAATATATATGCCACTTATATTTAGGTAAACCCTTAATAAAATGTTCTGAAAACTCAGTTCTTGCAAGAACTCTTAAAATGAACTCAGAAGTCACTGGCTGGTTATCTGATTTCCCTGCTCTGAGGTTCTAGAATTTGCCCATCAGCCTGCCTCACCGCTGTGGACCCCTGAGTTAGGAAACTGGCCTCATGGCAGTCCCTTGCCATACTTTCCTGAAACAGAAAGGAAGACAACTGTCAACCTTGCACATTATTTCCCTGCTAACTAGCATGTGGTGACACTAAACGCACGGGCTAAATCCACTCTTCAGGTGAGTGGTCTTAAAGCTGGACCGGGAAGAGCTGAGGTGGCCTGGTGAGGTGTGCTTACAGCGTGAAGTTCCTGCTTCTAAAGATGAAAAGGAGGCTGCATATCCTGAGTTCCAGAAAAGTCCATGTCCTTTGAGAAGACAATAGCAATATGCTGTCACCTTTCAGACAAAGATACATTCCTGACCAAAAATCGCCCATTTGAAAATCCATCCAGAGCTTGCGTCCCTTCTGTGACTGTCATGGGCGCTGGTATGGACAGAAAGCCTTTGTCTAGCCCTTTGCTTTCAGTCCCTGCTGTGTAACTCACCTAACTGTGCACAGTATCTTCTCCGCAGGTTCTTTGCCTAGGTGTCTTCTTCGACCCACCTCTCTCTCCTACTGGGCCCGCTTTTGTCCCACCTCTGTTCCCGATTCTCCTGTGACCCCTCTCCTTCACAAGGGCTTCATTTTTAGGTCCTGCATGGAGTAGATCTTGGGATTCAAAATAGGAACCCCTTCTTGGGCTTAGCATTTTATCTGTGTTGTGGAATTCTCACAGTAATCCTTTCTAGAAGTTTCCCATTTCCTTTCAACAAATGAGAAAACTGGAACCCAGAAGCATTGGGAAATGTGTCTAAGGTGAACACAGGAAGTCTCTCAGTTACAGCATGCTGCCTACACAGCGTGTCAACAGAAACACACAAACGTTTGGCCGTATGTGGTCCTGGAGTAAATCTATCAATGGTTAGAAAGTGAAACAGAGATCGCTTGCTGAGCACTGCCAGCTAGGCAGTAATTTGTCTTAAAGGTCTTGTTAATAACTGTGTTTTATTTTTTAGATTTATTTAATGTGTATGCGTGTTTTGCTCACATGTATGTCTATGCATCATACGTGTGCCTGGTGCCCTCTGAGATCAGAAGAGGGTATTAGATTCCCTGGAACTGGAGTTTTGGATTGCTGTGAGCTGCCATGTGGGTGTTGGGAATTGAACCTGGATCCTCTGCAAGAACAAATGCTGTTGACTACTCAGCCATCTCTCCAGTCCCAGTAATTACATATTTTAAACTTGTAAGATTGTCAATCAGAATTACTCAGAGATCGTTTTCTAGAGGACCAGAATATCAGTTTCTATAGGCTGGAGCGTTTCCTCCCAGAAACATGCTGGGTACCGTCAGCAGGTCACAGGTTGGTTTTCAGTTGCTGAGGGAGCCTACCATGGTTCAAAATGAGCATCAGAAGTTATCTTTCGGAAACTCTTGGGAGTGCACCAGAGCCACCTCAGGAACCGAGTGTGCCAGGAACACGGCTAGCTATTTAAATGTCTCCTAGCCTTACCCACCCCCCGGAAATGAGAGAGAAAACAGCAGTGCTGACAGGATTGCCACAGTAACCATTAGCCTTTATTGAGCCCGTGTCTGTGCCAGATATTATAATAGGCAGCCTCACCTAAGTCCTCAGATTTTCATAGTTTAAGAAGAATGATTGCAGCTGGGGCAGTGGTGGCGCATGCCTTTAATCCCAGCAGAGGCAGGCGGAGCTCTGAATTCAAGGCCAGCCTGATCTGCAGAGTGAGTTCCAGGACAGCCGGGGCTACACAGAGAAACCCTGTCTCAAAAAAAAAAAAAAAAGAAGAAGAAGAAGAAGAAGAAGGATGATTACAAGTCTCCACAGATCTGCTCCATGCCTGTCTGCGGAGAGCTCATTAGACAATGCCCTCTCTGCCCTCAGCCCAGAGCCACTGAAATCGGGCCTTTTATTTCTGTAAAATCTCTGGGCTCGCTGTAGCCTGAGAAAGAAGTCCACGCTGACAGAATAGCTGTTACGTCCTGCTTCATTATCCCATCAACCAATGTGAATTTCTCCTGCAGATTACTTGAAGAGTTAGTGCGGAAAGAGAAAGAGTTACAAGCACTCCTCCATCAAGCTATTGAAGAAAAAGACCAAGAAATCAAACACCTGAAGCTTAAGTCCCAGCCCATAGGTAAGCAGCAGAAAGTTTCAAAGTAATCCTGTCGAGGCATGAGTGTCCAATCAGGCTGCCACAGAAGGCTGGCCAGCAGGCAGGTGTATGCATAGCTTAGTCATAGCTCTGTGATCCATCAGCCGGACAGAATTCCTTGGTAAAGATCCCCTTCTTAACTGCAGTGACTGATCATCTTCTATGAGCACAGTAAAAATGCAGGCTCATAGTTCCTCTTTCGGGGATATTATGTTATTGAGGTAAATGAGGATCTCCACTGTTCCCACCTTCTTACAGATTTCACAGAGTACCAGAATAAAATAATGCTCCTTTTGTTATTTAGCATTTGTATTCAGCATATTCCAGCTTTTTTTCCCCCTCTGATCTTGAGGGACTTAAGTAGGATAAGCTCACTGTGAAAAAAAAATGCCACAGGTTGAAACAATAAAGAGAGATCTGTTTCCTGAGAACTTGTAAGTTGTATCTAGAGTTATTTGTTCTGGTATCTGGCTCTTCTGTATTAGTACAAATCATGGGGGAAAGAGCTTATAATTGTATAGTATCCTGCTAACTTTTCCTGTTAGTTTCATGAAAAAGCCAAAGCACAGTTTGGTTACACAAAGTTAATTCTCAGAAACTCCGAACTTCAGATACAAGTATGAAGAGGGTGTATCATTACAGTGTTACTTCTGACTTTCCATTTATTTGTATTGTCATTTATACAGCCTATCCTTAATTGTTCCTACAAGTTAGCAGGAAATTTCCATGAATGCTGAGTGTTCCAGACTACTCCCATGAAGCTAAAGATTTCCCCCAATTTTGGTCCTAGATATCCCTGGGTTTCCCACACGCCGCATGAACTCTCCTGGCACAACCACTGAAGATTCTGAACTTACTGGCTGGCTGAGAGACAATGGAGCTGACGAAGACACTATAAGTCGGGTAAAGAGAAACTGTCTGTGGGACCCATGGTGTTCCGCTTCTCTACATAATGATGCATTTACTCTGTGCCAGGTACCTTAGACACAGGGGACACACTGCCAAGCAAGTTAGACATAGTTCTGCCTTCCTGAGATCTAAACATTAGGAGAGAGAGGTGAATTCCACTCATTAAGAAAAAAAAAAAGTCTTACACCAGTAAATTCTGACACAGTGTTTTTAGGTGTGTGAGAGTGTGTGTGATAAACATCTCTGTGTGTATCTGCGTGTATGTGTTTATCTTTGTGTGTGCGTGCCTGTGTGCTTTGTGTGTGTGCGTGTGTGTTTGTGTATGTGAGGTTCTCCCAAAGGACAATGAATGAGTCTCAAGGAATATGTAACTATAAACTAGGCCAACTGTGTAGATGGGGACAGGCAGACGGGAAAGGAAGTTCACCCTTGGGTGCGGTAGGCGATGTACAAAGGCAGAGATAAGGCAGACAAGTGCACCGTTGTCCATAACCTCTAAGGAGTCCACTGTTTGTGGGCTGAAAGTAAGGAAGAGTAAGGAGCGCATGGAGCTACAACTACAGGAAAACTGTCCTTCTGTTGCTGCCACTTATGTTAAATTTTTAATTCTTTTGTAACATTATTAGCCTCCACTAGGCAGTGGCTATTCATTTGTTTCGTGAAAAAAGTAGGTGTAGTTAGTGGATTTATGTCAGAAATTCTTCCTATGTAAACCACGTGTCTATTACAACCTAATTCCTTTCTCACCATCATAGGCTCAGAGTTAGCATGATAAGCATTTGACTTGAGATTACATGTATAACACATACATACATATTAAGATGTACTATTTGAAACTGGGGAGATGCCACTGCAGTCAAGAGTGTGAAGTGCTCTTATAGAGCACCTGGGTTTGGTTCCCAGCACCCACATCTGCTGACTCACCAGATAGGATTCTAGCTCCGGGGGCTCGACTGCCCTCTTCTGCAGTTCAGCCACCCCTGCACTCTGTGCACACACCCACATACGTATACATATACACAGCTAGCAATAAAAGCTCTATTTTTAAAAGATGTAGTATTTTTGATTTGCTATAAAGGACCTCTTAATAATCCTATACTGTCTTCAGCTTTATATCTACAATTTAAAATAACTAAAATAAAATTTCCTTTTCACAATATATTGGACTACATAAAATTTACGGTCTCCTTCAAAATCTACATTTAACAGTTTGCCACTAACTAAATTAAAATAACTCCCTTACTAAGAGAAAACAATACACCCAACCAAGTTCTCCAAAACATTTATCTTCTTGGGCTCGAGTCACACTCAAGGGGGAGTAAGTAATGACCCACCAAATCATCGTCCCTTCTATTTGCTTTAAAATTAAAAGCTCCGGTCTCGTCCAGGACTGACTTTGCAGTGGATTGCAGGAAAGTCCCTGCTGTTGACTATGAAAAAGTTCAAAGGCTGAGTATAGGCAATAATGTCCCAAGAATATTGATCTACTTGGGAACAAAGAGAGCTGCAGAGCACTAGACTTGTTCAGTACAAACACTAGCTGTCAGCAGCCTGTGTACTGACAAGTGAGATTAAACCTGTGTCTCTTCTAATCCGTAAACAATGCGAATCATATGAATGTGTTTCTTTCTAATTTGGTAACCAGAAGGCTTTTTTCTCTAATAATTCCAGAAGGTTGATTTTTGTGGCTTTCCTGTTAGAGTCATTCTTTTTTTTTTCTTCTTAGGTGTTTCAAGACAGGGTTTCTCTGTGTAACAGCCCTAGCTGTCCAGGAACTAGCTCTGTGGACCAGGCTGGCCTCAAACTCACAGAGATCTACCTGTCTCTGCCTCCCACGTGCTGGGATTAAAGGCATGCGCCACCACCTGCCCAGCTTAGATTCATTCTTAATTATTAGCAATGTTTGTCTTGTGGACAGCCTTCGTTTTTTAAAGCTACATAAAGCAGCTTATTCTACACATACTTTGCTCTCTGCAGTTTCTGGCTGAGGATTACACGCTCGTGGATGTTCTCTACTACGTTACACGGGATGATTTAAAGTGCCTCAGACTAAGGTACCACTTTCCCCCCTTACTTTTGGTTGTCATGAGGGAAAGAACCCTGGGTTGAGAACAGAAAGCCTGGGTTCGTGCCCTGCAGGGTCTCTCACCAGCTCCGCGGGCTCAGGAAGGGCTGTGTCTAGTTTTCAACCCTCTGAGTCAACTGAGTTAGTTGGGCCAGGCTATTTGGGGGAACTCTAATAACAAGTATTTCTGTTTAAGTGTGTGGCAATCAACTGGAAGAGAGTTCCTAAATAATATCACAGACCAAAGTCATGCAAATTCTCCGAGGCTGCTGTGAAGAAATGCTCACAATCCTATAAACAGTAGCTCCGTCACTGACTCGCCAGCTAGGGTACTTTGTATCATCTGGTACAATTCCTTGTCACAGCCCAAGCAGATCTATAACTGACAGCCCTCTCTATAAAGACACAATTCAAGAATGCTGAAAACATAAAATGGTGTCTTGTACTTGGTACTTTCAGAAATGGACAGGAAAGGCATGAAGGGTGGTGAGAAAATACCATATGCCTGTGCGCTTCACAGCCCCTTTTCTGTTCCAAGGGCAGTTCCAGAGGACGATGCTCTTCAGCTTGTTCTTCTGTCTTTCACACAGGGGAGGGATGCTGTGCACACTGTGGAAGGCCATCGTTGACTTTCGGGACAAACGTGCCTGACTGCGACTTAACCTTCAGTGGGGATTCTGAACGTCAACACAGACCCGCTCTCCTTAGGGCAGGGGATGTTGAAAAGAGAAGAGAAAGAAGCTGCACTTTAAATCCAGTATTTGTTTACTCGTGTCAAAAAAAGAAAATGATAGACTAGACAAAACACACTGAAATTTCCTAACTTCTGTTTCTACAAGATTCCTAAGGACTCCGTGAAGGCTTTCCCAGATCCTGATTGGCATCCTAAGACCGAGGACTGTTTTGCTCTGCACGCTCTCATGGAGATAGTTTTTGAGTCAGCAGCTATTGCATTTTCAGCCCGGTGTTTAGCACGGGACAGACAGGACATATCATGTGACAGTGTACCACTGGATCAAAACCAAAATGTGACCGCAACCTTTTAAAGATTCTGTGTGTATGTGATGTGCCCTGAGCACCTGAGCAGAAATGCATAATTTGGATCGTTGTATAAAGTTCTTTCGTTCTTTCTTTGTAAGTGCGCAGAACCTAAGAGTGATGGTTTCTACTCTCTGTACCAGTTGTCATATTGACTGTATTTTGTAACTTAAGTGTCTGGCCCGAGTGTGTTTGTCGGAGGTGGTCATGTACTACTGGACTGCACCAGTTGCACATCTGGATCATGGTGATGTTAGCTTGTTCTAAAGCTACCCATTGTGTCTTATTTACTCGAAAAGTAAAAAGATTGCCAACATGCTACTTTGACAATATCCAGAACATGGTTATTTTGTGCTGATGAACTAAATGACTGGGTTAAAGTTTGGTTGTTTTTTTTTTTTTCCAATTATGACATTAAGTAGAATCTGTCTCTATTGAAGTAATGAAAGGACAGCTGGCATCCAGATTGTTCCTTGGGGATAACAGAGGGGCGCAAGAGAGTGGTCAAAGTGAAAAATCTTAAAGACTCAGTATATTTTTCCCACGTTACCTTGAAAAAGAAGCCATTCCATGTCTTAAGAGGTTTGCAAGAAGGATTCAACTGGACATCATTTTCTTTTCTGTCTCCTTAATGTGGTTCTCGTATTTGGGAAATTTTTTTTTGAGCCAGATCTTAAATTTTTATGAGCCTTCCCACGTTAACAAGATGAGATCTGAAGCTCTTAGATGGATAAATAAAATGAATTTCCTATATTCACAGGGATAGGCTTAGGACGTAGGATGGAAAGTACAAAGAGGTGGTCAAGAAGCATGACTTAACCCATACAAAAGTCTTCAATAACAGAAATGGTCTTTATTTCTATGTGAAAATAAACATACAGTGTATCATGCTGCATCTGGATATATGAAATCTTCTCCTGAATATTTTCTCAGTTGACAGCAACAGGACTGATCTTCTCTAAAACACTCTAACTTTGGACAGGTCATTAGTCTCTTGACTCCTTTGTGGGAATTTTGAAAAGTAGGTTAAGACACAATTCGTCTCATTAATTCCAATGTTTTAAATGCTCTTTTATACTATATGTACATGGGATCAAGCTACCCATTTTCAACCAACTCTTCAATTGTACTGTCTTTCCTTAGGTCTTTCCCACCCCCAGTGCCTGTCTCTGTTGCCTCCCACCCCATCCGGCTTTGAGCCTTCTTAATTTACAATATGTTCCAATATGTTCCCAAGGCACCATCGCTAGGCTTTTGCTAACATTTTGTATCATGCACACAAGAAGGTAGTGCCATTGTGGATCAAGGTCCATGAAAGGTTTGTACTGGGAAAGCCGTTAGCATTGTCCATGCCAGGGCTTCTCAACTTAGATTTATGTTCAAGTGACCTAGATGCTTTTGAAGTAATATCACAGAGTACTTGCTTAGCCCTATGTAAGACTTTAAATTCTAGCAACACCATACACAACAACAAAAAGATACTGATCTGCCACCTGAAGAACTGGCAAGTACCTTGGGAATGGAGAAATACCTCAGTGGTTAGGATGCTTACTGCTCTTCCAGAGGATCCAAGTTTGGTTCCCAGCTCCCACATCAGACAGACAGCTTATAAGCTACCTGTAACTCCAGCTCCAGGGGAATCTGCCTCTGGCCTCCTTGGATACCCAAACTTATACACACACACACAGCACACACACACACACACACACACACACACACACACACAATTTAAAATAAACCTTTCAAGAAAACAAAAAGAGGACCAGACACATTTTAAAAATTCCCCCATCAGTGATTTAACATGATCAAATTACCCCTCATTCCTGGGCCCAATGAAAAGCAAAGAGGGAAAGGGCCCCTCTCATAGTGGGGCGGTAATGAGATGATGACTTCAGTTAAGGTAGAGACCGTGACCACTCGTTAGCCCAGAGGAGAGCTCCCTCCTGACCTGTGACCTCTAGCAGATTAGCCTCTGTGAAATGGGGAAACTGTCTTCCTCCAAGGGCTGTTGTGAGACTCAGAGGAGGACCGCTCAGGTAGGGTCCTTAGTCAATGCTTAGCGTGTGGTAAGCGCTCAGCTGCTGCCTGCTCCTGGGATGGTTCCTCACTCAGAAGCACCTGGGAAATACTGACTGTGGGCCAGGAGTTAACTGTTTCAGGAGTGGGTGAAGGTGTCTGCCGTGCGAGCCTGGTAGCCTGTGATCTACCAATCCCCAGAACTCAGGTAAAGATGGAAGGGAAGAAGTGATTCCCCAGTTGTTCCCTGAGCTCCTCACGCGTGCAAGCTGAGTTCCGCACACATACAGCACAATCAATCAATCAATGCTAGGCTACTAGTACATGTTGTGGGATGAGTTAAGACTTAGTTCTTGCCCCTCAAGCCCAATGCCAGAAGTGGAATCAAAAGTGTAGAAAGGGCTATGGGTCCATCTGCTAGAGAGAATCAAGATAAGAAAGGATGAGAACTGGGAATGTAGTTTAGAAAAGAAAAGTTATGCAGGGATGGTGGTGACAGTACTGTAAGAAATAAGATGGCGTTTCCAGAAGTGGGTCCAGTGTTGTTGTTGTTTTAAACAACATTCTTGTCTCTTTCTCTAAATTCTGCCATTGCATACTTTGTACCCTTCATTGCTAGGCCACTACATAAAGGAGTTTGACAAAAATGAACTTCAACCATTTGAATGGCTATGATGTGTGAGACACTTTAGCCACCAAAGAAGAAAAATAAACGACGCCCATATAGCATGATTAATTAAAAACCCAGAGGCAGAAATTGGGGTTGAACCTGAAGGTCAGAAAAGCAAAACAGCCAGCCACTGGTTCTTACCTCTACCTCAGTCCAAAATGGTGATCCTGCCTCCAGGAATCTCAGAATGAGACTGTGGGTGAGATCTGTTTCCTCCTATCTTATATTTCTCTCTAGTGCTGGGATTAAAGGTGTGCACCACTACCGCCTCGTTTCTATGGCAAATGGGATTAAAGGTGTGTGTCACCACTGCCTGGTCTGTAAGGCTGATCAGTGCAGCTGTTTTAACTTCAGGCAAACTTTATTTATTAAAATACAAATGAAATGTCACTACATTTCCTCTTTTTGTCTAATATAAAAAGGGAAGGCTATAATTAATATAAGAAAAACTATATATAATAAGTATAATAACTATATACAATATATACAGGCAATAAATACATCAACAATGTCTAGACTATTTGCATTTGAAAAATTTAGAGAAAATATTCCATAGCTATCCTATCTTGGTGAGTCCAAAGTCTTATACCTAATTTACTTTTTATCATAACTTACTTTTTGCATCTGGTAAACTGTAACTATCTAATCTTTAACTCCCTCAAAGGCCCAAGAAGGAAATAATATTAACTGAGTAAGAAGGAACTGTGAGCAAGTGACTTCCAAAAAATGTGCAAAATGACAGAAATAGCTGGCTGCCTGGACAGTCACCCAAAGTTCCTCTGAAAAACTGTTGGGGCATCTATCTTTGGCTTACAGGCCTAGCTTATCTGACAGATTTTTCTGTGAAGCAGGATATTCTGAAGGGCTGTCCCTCCTTGTCTTGACAATGTCTGGCAGTCACTTTATTTGTGACCTGCTTGTCCAATTAGGACAGCATACTGTCAGCAGTAGAGGCAGGGGCATTTTCTTACCCAGCGACTTACTTTTGCCACAAAGAAAGCAAACTCCATGTGGAGTTTCTTCAGTGCCCATTATCTTCTCTGAAGTAGATTGGTGCTGCCAGCAGCAGACAGGTCTCATTGTCATAAAAAATAAGAACCTAGGTTATTAAAACATCTTAAATGTCACATTCTGTAGATCTTTGAAGTGTTTGAAGATGGCCTGTCTATCTAAAATATGTTCTTGTTTGACCTTGAAAACATACCTAATATGACAAATTCGATTATAACAGATGACTAATTACTAACCCTGTATTTCCTTTTATCCCAAACACTTGGTAATAATAATTGTCAAGGACTAGAAATTTGCATTACATTGTTAAATGAGTTGTAGAAGTACAATGCCTTGAACAAGAGTATATTTATATGTACAATATAGTCTAACAAAATTAATCTCAAATTTGTGTCAATATACAAAATTTGTATACTACATACAAAAGATCAATCTAATGTAAAACATTTAAAACTAGCAGTTGCTTTTTTAAAATAGAATCAATAATCTACCTTTTTATCTTATCTATTTATATTCTCTTTTTTTTCTTTTCAGAGTAGATTCAATAATCTACCCTTTTATCCTATCATATCTTTATCCCCCTTTAGAAATATCACTAATTAATGCCTATAAGTGCAAACAGTGTGTATGACATCAGCAAGGATATTTCAACCTATGGACAAATAAGATAACTCATAGTACCAGACTTTATGGAGACTACCTAGAGACACAAACAGAAGATAAAGTCCCTGCCATCAAAAATGTACATCAGATTGAAGATCCAAATTTGCACTAAATCTTCCCAAATTTCACAGATTAGGCAAGTGTTAAACCCAGCGAGTGCTAGTGAAGTTCAGAGGGTAGGCCACTGAGCCAGGGCAGGTGGACACATTCCATGTAAGAGAAGGCTGCTGACTGGCTTTCAGAGGTGATAGTGAAGGCCCAGAGAATCACCATGGGCAGACAACAGGCTAGGAGGGGATGAAGCATTCTGAGGAAAGTGAGTAAATCCATTAGCCAGGAAGGCAAATGCTTGCTAGTGGTAAAAGTTAGCAAGGAGGAGGGGTCCAGGGACCTCTCAGGGAATGGGGATTGGGAGGGAGTAATGTTGACATCAGATGATGTGGAAATAGGAACTCTCTTTACAAGGTTTGACCCAGGGAAAGCTGTGTAAAGTCATCTTGTATTAGATGATTAATAACCTAGTGACACGGTGTAGGGGAATTAAGGGGAGCTGAACTGAACAGGGCAGTTCCAAGCCTGTCTGACATCTGAAAGAGGGACTAGCATGGGTCAGGCTAGTAGGAAGCAAGGGTGGCATGAATGAATTGTGAAGATTTGAGAACTATGGTCAGTGATGACAAAGGAGAGGAGGGATAAATGCCGAGCCCATGTGGGTAAGAGAAAGATTCCAAGGGAGAAATACGGAGGGGGCAGGGAGAGGGGTGTTCTGGATATGTTGAATTCACAGCAGAGTATGATAGAATTGTACAGAGAATATTGAGAATAGGCCAAGGGGCTATTTCAGTCACTAAAGTGCTTGCCTTGGAAGCTGAGGACCTGAGTTCAATTCCCAGAATAACAAAAAAAAAAAAAAAAAAAAGTGAGGCGTGGTGGTGTGTGCTTTTAGTTCCAGCACTGAGGAGGTGGGAACAGGCAGATTCCTGGGGCTTGCTCACCAACCAGCCAACCTAGAAGCAAGCTCTAAACCAAAGGAGAGACCCTGTCTCAAAAACAATGGTGAGTGGTATCCTGGAGGACACCAAGAGGTTGACCTCTAGTCTTCACACATCCACACACACACAAACATGTATGAAGAAACATACACATACACACAAAATCTAAAGCCTGTGTTAGAGAAGGTCGGTACTGAGTCAGGAGTTCTAGACTTGAGCGTCACCAAGGTGGAGTTAATAGTAAATGAGCGGCAAGGCAGAGAAAGGAAAGCTGTGGCCTGAACTCTGGGAAGGATGGAGATCTCAGGAGCAAACAGGAAGGAGGAGGGCTCCAAGTCAACAGGGGAGCCTGAGGAGTCAGTGGTGACTGAACCAGCAGAGGGTAATTCAGGATCATGCCCACATATAAAATAGCTAGGGGACCGAGGGTGGGGGTGGGGAATGGCATTGTGCCTCCATCATGGACGCGAAGACAGAAAATTCAGGAATTCAGCCTCAACTATACAATGTTTGAGGTCAGCCTAGCCTACCTGAGTCTCTAAACAACAACAAAACCCAAGCCAGTCAACCAAAGAACAAATCGCAGATGTCTAGGGAACCATTGAAAAACACTCAGTAACTTGTTATTGTGACTCGAAAAGCTGCTATAGGTGAATAAGAAAAACTGCATGTCTTGTTTTTCAAATAACTATGTCTCTAAATTCCATACTTGTTAATACTTTAGTTGAACAAAACATGTGACAATGGTTGGAAAGTGAAGAGGACAGACTGTGGGGAACCAAAGGGCCCTGGGTGGAGAGGCATCTGGGGCTAGGGAAAAGAGCAGGAGGTAAACAGAGGCTCAGCTCCACGCCTGGGAAGGAGAAGGAAGCATGGGAACCTGGAGAACTTTTGAGCTGGATGTGAGCACTCAAGGCAGATGGCTCCTGTGTTCCTAGTGAAGAACATCCTAAAGGGCAGTATGGTGGCACTTGACATTTAACAGATGCCATTCACTCCCTGATCAACAGTCTACTGTGCAGCACACACTGAGTTAGGTTTGGAACTAGGAGTCTGTCCAAGGCCTTACGTGCTGGGTTTGGTATCCTTATTGCAATTAACTTGGAGCAACTGAAACACAAATTTATCAAAAGAATAGGAGTGTGGACAAACACCCACCAGATCGACTACTACCAAACAACACGTATCAATAACCTCTTTCGATCTGTTTGTTTGTTTGTCCTGAGACAGGGTCTCACTATTTAGTCTAAGCTGGCTTCAAACTCCTGACAATCCTCCTGCCTCAGGGATTAAGGTGGGATAAAAACACCTAGTATAAAATCTTGACTTAGGTACTTAGTAGTGTCAGTCAAAAGGCTGAAAACAAATCACCTCCTTCTCTAGGGGTCTGCCAAATAGTTGAACTACATACAGTGAAGAGAGTCTTGCTGATGTTTAGAGAAAGATGTCTGTCCTGAACCCTCCTGAGTTTACCAAGGAAAACATCTTTGCTGAGGTCCAAGCTGAGCTCTCTGTTGAGAGCTTCCTTCTGCTCACCTGGGGCTTTCTGTGTGTTGATCCAAAACGTAGTAAGACTAATTTGAAGATGGTGGAGGACTATCTCACTGTTCCACTGTTCAAAGACTGGTTTGCCTCTGCCACTGTAGGCATGGTGCTTTGGAATAATCCATAAGCAACCAAAATAAAAGAAAACAAAAACACCAAAACCAACCAACTAAACAAGCAAACAAAAAAAACAAACTATAAATCAAGTGATACAGTCTAATCCTGGCCTTGGAGTGACAGCTTTTGCAAATAAGTAGTGTGACACTGTTCAGACACTCTTTAGTGTCCCCGGTACATTATTTGAAGTTTCAAAGTATAAAGAACTTGTTGGTTATGCTGAGATAGCCAATGGTGGGGACCAGTCTTTCTGTGTGAAGGCAGAATTGGTTGGCTGCTGTGTTCCTTCGCTTTGTTCCTTCTTTTGTTTCCATTTCTGTAGGTTACTTAACCACCCCCTCAGCATTTTGTTGCTTATCATTTATTTTGCCTACTCAGGCAGAAATTTGTTTCTCAGTTGCTAATGTTTCTTTTTTAAAACCGCCTTCCCCAAGCCCCTAGTCCTTCAAAGCAAGACAGTCAGTCAGTCACAAAACAGTTTAGTAATCGGAAACCAAGAATAAGAAAAGCCCCAGCAATCAACGCAGGTTTCATTAACGCGCATACTGGAACACGCGTACTCATCAACCACGCGGGCCAGGTGATAAACCATAGCGCAGACGGAGCCCGGTCTCGGCGTGGAATCCTGCCGGTGTACTTCGGCTCACCACGTGGCATCATCTCCTTGGGAGACTGTCACCACGAACTCTGGTCCCCAAGGAGCTGAAACTGACCTGGCAGCTTCAGAGTTCAAAGGGGAACAGAGCGCTCGAACGCCTTCGCCGCCGCACCGGGGCGGCGGGTAGACGCTCTCATCACACACTGGGGCGCGGCGGCGACCTCGGGCGACAGGCGGAGGTGGCTGGGAACCGCCGGCCGGGACAGCGAGCTCGGCCGATCGCTCTGACCGCGTCCGTCGGGGCGTCTGCGGCGCCGCACCTGCCCACGAGGGGGCGCGCCGAGCCCGGGCGGCCTCGGGCGAGCGCTCGCCGTCCCCGCCCCCCGCCCGCGCAGGCCACCGCTCACCTGTCTGGGCCGCGGGCCCGGGAGGCGGGGGCCCGGCGGGAGCGAAGCCGAGGAAGAGGGCGGAGCGGTTCTCGGGGCGCGTCATCGGAGCACCATGGCGGAGCAGGGAGCTGGCGGCGACGGCCACAGGGGCGGCGACGGCGCTGCGCAGAGCGACCCAGGTGACGACGCGGCCGAGACGGGAGGGGGTCGCGGGGGTCGTGGGAGTGGGCGGGGGCGTGATCCCCCCCCCCGGCGCCAGCGACCCTCAGGGGCCGCGCGACCGGCCACCGCCGAGCGCCCGCGGGGCCACAACAGGTGGAAGCAGGCCGGAGCGCGCGGGGAGTCGGGGGCGCGCGGGGAGTCGGGGGCACGGTGCGGGGGGTGCGGGCGGACCTGAGAATCCCAGCGGGCGATTGGCGGGAGCGCGCGGCCAGGTGCGCGGGGCGAGTGAACTGTGGCCGGAGCGGAGTGGACCGACCCGGGGGGCAGCGGCCGACGGGCTCCCGAGCTCTCCGATCGCACGGAGAGAGCGCCGGGTCGAGCGCGGTCTTGGAGCCCGACTCCATGGAGTTTCTGCTCCCCTTGTGGGAGCGTTGGCTTTGCTACCCGGGTTGGCCCTCAGGCCTCGGTGTTGACGATCTCCCTCCGCCACCACCACCAACCGACACCCAGGGACGTGGCTCACAGCCTCGGAATGTCTGCCCACTCGCGTCCATCTCACTATAATATGAAGCCAACTTCCCCCCCCCCTCGTGATTTTGTTTTTCCTCTTCAGGGACTGTACTGCAAATCATACCCTCCCGCCTAACCACCCTTCTCCCTTTCTATTTCTGGCCAGTACGCTGTTTCGTGTACCTTCCTACACTTGGGATGGGGGCGGGAGACGCTTTGTTATTTTAAAGAAATGTTAAGTTGCAGACCCCGCAGTTGCAAGCTGTTACTGCTTCTACACACCCACAACCAGAAGCAATTGTTTTCTAAGTGAAAAAATCGCTCCACCTCTCTTCCCCACTCCAACATACGCGTTTAGAAGGCAGTCTTATTTTTAACATGCAAGGTCCATGGAGCTTGTCAGTATTTTCCAATCACGGATCTACGATTGTACCTAAACTCCTGAGGTTAATACTGGCAAAGTGCCCTGAATGTATTTCCAAGTCAGGCTACATCCTGTAGGGTGGTTGACTTTTGTCTTACTGTGTCAAAAAGATAGGTGATCATTATTTTGGTTTGGGTGGAGGAGATGCCTGAGTAATTGGGGAACTTGATTATCTGGGAACTGTCCAGGCTCCCCAATCCAGGGCATGCTTGGTTGTTAATAAGACATGGATAAGTAACAGCTTCTAGGGGGGAAATTGTTATAGTGATCTAATAGGCATCAGTTTGTCCCCTGAATGCTTTGTAGATCTGCATGGGAACTTGTTGAGACAGAAACGAACTTGCAACTGGAGTATATTTAGTGCCTGATCGCGTTAAGGAATGAACTTGGCCGTGTGTCTTAACAGTTCGTATGCAAGTCAACCATGTGTCATTAAAATATTTTCTTTTTAAAAATTATGTTTACTTCGTGTGTGTGTGTGTGTGTGTGTGTGTGTGTGTGTGTGTTGCGGGAGAGGGTGTTGTGTGCATGCCACAGCCTGCATGTGGGAGATCAGAAGGTAGCTCGTAGGAGTTGGTTCTCTCCTTCCATTATGTGAGTTCTGGGAATCAAACTTAGGCTTGGCAGCAAGCGCCTTTACCATAACATTGACCCATCTCACCAGACTGAAGTATTCTTTCATTAAAAGTGGAAATTTTTGGCTGTTATGTCCTTCACATCTTTGCCTAGAAATTTAAGTTTCCGACAAACATGTTTTGTGTATGAGCAACATAGGTATGTGTGTATAGTCTTATATTTCTGGCCCTGTATTTTTCCCCATTTTTCTCTTTCTGTTTTTAGTATTCAAACACACCTGTGCAGAACAACTTGCAGGAGTCAGTTCTCTCCACAATGTGGGTCCTGGCAATGAAATTCAGGTCAAATACACATTTAAACACTCCATTTCTAAATCATAGACTTGTATGGGATTTTATTTATTAAAAAAGAGGGGTATCTAGGACCATATTTTATTACCACAAAGAAGTAAAAGTTACCATCTCAAAATGCCACATTTCTTTCCTTCCTGTTTTTTGCTTGTTTGAGACAGGGTCTTGCCATGTATTCCTGGCTTGTCTCAATTTTAGGCTCTTGCTACCTCACCCTCCCAAGTCCTAGATTACCTGTGTGTCATCTTTCTCAGCTACAAATGGCAACACATTTCTCAAAGCATTCATTTTGTTTTCTTTTCAGATATAATCATTTTGAGGTAGAGTACTACCTTAAGTGGTTTTTAAATTTTATGGCCCTGTGCAAAGCCTATAATTTAAGGGCTCTTCAGATTAAAATCTTGGGTTATTACAAAAACAATACCTGTGATATGTTCAAGATGATAGGCTTATGTGTTCATATGTGTATGGCTCAGATGGATTGAACATCGAGAGCACAATACCTATTTAAAGGATACTATATAAATGCAACATTCAGAAGCACTTCTATGGATATATGTTTAGCTTTTGCTCCAGGGTTGTGATTATATTTTTTTTAAAAATTAATTTTTCCTGAGGATGAACCACTCTTTCAGTATACTCTAATATTTTTCTTGCCCATAGTCAAAGGGAAGCAAGAACTAAAAAAAAAAAAAAAAAAATGCAATTACCTTGGAAACAAATTTGTATTTCACCACTAGAGGATGTCAAGTTCCTTTCTTAAGAATATTATTTTGAGCAGTCAAATTCACAGGCAATCACATCACAAAACTATTTGAGCTCAGAGTCTGTGTATCACATTGTATGCACATGTGCATGAGCTATGGAAAGTGACTCCCCATTTGCCAGCCTTCTTTGAAAAATACTGCAGAGTTAAAAATGCAACGCTGCTTTTTTTTTTTGATGCCCAAACTTTGATGTGCAAAGGAATAAATTAATGCCTATAACGGGTGAGTTCTGTTGCCATTCTTTTGGAAGAAATTACTTAGTACTTGGAATTGAGTTTTTATTTCTCTTTTAGCAGGACTCTGGTGGGAGGACTTTGACCTTTTTACTTTGGTCATTGTCCCTTCTGTGAATTTTTCCAGAATAGTGATCTTTGTGGTCTTGCTTGGCTTGAAGAGACTGATTTAAATCAACACAGTAGATGCTCTGGCGGTTCTGGGTTGTAAACCCCTCCCTATTGAAAGCCAGACCCTAAGAATTAGAAGTCCTTAATTCTGTGCAAACTCTACATCTCGCCAAGTCATTGGTTCTCAACCTTCTTCTTTCTGCGACCCTTCAATACAGTTCATGTTGTGGTGACTCCCCCACCATAAAGTTATTGTCGCTGCTACTTTATAACTGTAATTTTGCTACTGTTATGAATCATAGTGTAAATCTTTGATATTTCTGATGGTCTTAGGCAATCCTGGGAAAGGGTTGTGATCCACAGGTTGAGAGCAGCTGTACTGAGTAAAAGGGAATATTAGCATGAAGCAGTCATACCTCTGTCACTACTCAGGCATGTGTGTGAAACACTAATTTACATTGGCATTGTCTTTAAAGAATTCTGACACACTTGTATCATGATACCTGAAAACAAATTATTCAAAGGGCGTAAGAGAATTTATTAAGTCTGGTCATGTTAGTACAAGAACTAAAAATATTGAGGCTTAAACTTATTTGACCAGGAATGTGTACTTTCTATACATTATTAAAACGATGGAGGTTGGAAGGTCCTTAAATTTGGTAAGGACATCCACAGGCAGATATGTACAGGTTTTGAGGGTTCAGTGGAGAAAGAATCGCTTCTGGCTGTGGCCATCGGTGTACTTACTGCAGATAGCACCTAGACTTCAAATGACAGGTAGATAGATGGAGAAAGAGGGAAAATAAAGATACTGGTGTGGAGAAGTGCAAAGGTTAAGTCATCTTAGCAAGACAGCTGTGAGAGGCTCCAAGTAAGTGTCTGGAGAAATGAGTTTGAAATGATGGTGCATTGAGACCAAGTCAAGGAAGGGCCAAAGGTCGAGCCAAGAGTTTGGCACAGTGTCATGTGGGCAGGGACTAGTGTGTCTTGATTAAGCATTGTTAATCAGATAGTTTTCTGTGCCTGTGAATTGTGACTCTTGATTGCCCATTCTAGCGATAGAGCCGTGCTGTTCCTTTAACACGGACACAACCTCCACAGGACTCTGCAGCTTCAGGACAACTGTGAGCAGCAGATGAGGGACATCTGTCCAGAAGACAGATGAGACAGATTTGCCCTGGAAGCAGGGAAGGAGGGCTTCCTCTCAGAGTAGCTGTGTAGACCAGAGGACTGACACAGTCACTGGAGAGATCGCTGGCGTGGCAGTGAGCACAGGAGGGGAACAACTAATTCAGGACTCGAAAAAGAATATGTCAAAGGATCGAAGGAAAAAAGGTGATATAAGGTGTGACATTTCGAATCTGGTTCATTAGTTTAATCTTGACATGGCCAAATTAATGATTAGGGCTTGGCTTTAGTAAAAGAAAGTGGGCGGGGGAGTGGGGGGGAGTGGTCTGTCTTATACATGGAAAAATTATGCAGCAAAGGGGACACTGAATAGTCAGTGGTGACACCAGAGATTCAGGTGGACGTATGAAGCTGGAGGAGAAAATCAGAGGTCAGGTCTGGAAACCATTCCAGGAGAGAATAATTCTTGGGAGGCGTGAGGAAGAGATCAGAAAGAAAAACTGCGGATGGATGGCCCAACATTCAAAATGGAGGAGGGAGAGCCAGCCGAGGCAGACAGAGAAGTACGGGATGCCCAAGAGGGACAAAAAGGCCAAGCATTCTAAGACTGAAAATTTAAAGCCATTGCTTTGGATTCAGGTATTCACTGATCACTCCTAGAAGAGGAATTCAGTTGTTGGGCCAAGAGTTGGGTGCTTCCAATTATAAGCAATTAATGGATGCTTGAGTAGTTTGGAAGACTAGATAGCTCAGTAGACCTTTCCATAATGGTTGCCAGAGAAAATCAATACGTTGAAAATCCTTCAATAAGTGGAGCGCTTTTTTAAAAATTTGCTTTTAAATTTGCATATCACTTTTAATTCAGTATACAATTAACACTGTCAACAGGACATGGAAGAA
>PVIU01003592.1:100727-143496 GCA_004026605.1 Ondatra zibethicus
GTAGTATTCCAGGCTACTTCCAGCTGTTTGGGGGCACTGATAATCTTATGGGGACTTAAAGAAAATTTAGAGTTATGATCAAGTCCTGACTGGAGTATCCTGTGAGGCTTGATCATCTCAGGCAGCAGTCTTGAACCTGTTCTGGATGTAGAACTCTGTCATCTGGGCCATCTGTTCCTACCGGAGATTTCTCAGGTGGTCTTCCTTGACCAAACGTGAGTTTTCTTAACTCAGAATGAATCCACAGTCTCTCATTTCCTGTGGAAACAAAAGCAAAATCTCTTCTCCAAAGTAACATATCTTTTCACTTCAATTTTGAAGTCAAGGTATTTTCAAAATACCTGTCTTGGATTAATTCAGGTGCATTTATAAGCAAAAATCTTTTAGCAGCTGTTGCTCCTTCCTCAGCATTCAAACAATTCAAAGAGAGCATAATAGCATACAGTATCAACATTCTCTGTGTATTTTCCATCTTTATGCATCTTTATTTTAACCTCTATGTCTATTGTTTTTACTTTTAACTTTTGGCTTTTTGAGACAGGTTCTCTGTGTATCTTTGCCCTGGAACTCCCTCTGTAGACCAGGCTATCCTTGAACTCACAGAGATCCGCCTGTCTCTGCCACCCCAGTGCTGGGATTAAAGGTGTATGCTACCACACCTTTAACTCACAGAGATCTGTCTGTCTCTGCCTCCAGGCATTGGGATTAAAGGTGTGTGATAGCACACCCAATTACTCTCTCTCTCTCTCTTTTATATTTACTTTAAGAACTTTAACCTTTAGTCTGCATATATTTTTAACACACTGTAAACCATTTAGAGGTTTTCTTTGTCTTTGAATCTATCTCTACTGTATATCTCTTTTTCTGACTACACGAGTCTTTAATTTACCAAGCAATGTGGGTAGGATAAAAGCCGTGGCTTTGACAGCTAGATCTAGCCCATTCCTTAGCTTTCTGCAATTCCAGCCTCATGGCGGAGGTACTGGCTGTAGCCATGTTTATCGCCACAACTCTATAGCGTTTCAAGGTCCCTGCCAGCAAGCAAGCTGCAGCATTCTGCTCACAGACCACATTCAAATATTCCCTGGCTGGACTGCCTGCCTGAAAGAGTCAAGAGTTTGCCCTGGCAGGACGGCCCAGAAAGCCGGCATTTTTAAATGGCGCAGCTTTTTTCCTGCTGTGGCTGAAAACTGAAAAGCATGCGGTCGGCTTTTCATCAACACCATTTAAGTGTTCATGGCAGGACCTCTTCAAGAGCTGCAGGGTTTTGCAGCTAAAGCTGAGTGAGGAAGCCTCTCTTAGATGAGAGCACTTGCTTGCCTCTAGCAAGCAGAGCAGACCCGAGAAATTGCTGCTACCAAGGAAACATGCTTTACTCTATTCTTTCCCAGGCTTTCTGTGGATGCAGTTATCCACGTGGGTGCCATTCTGTAGCATGGGGGCCAGCTTGTTGGAGTTTATGTACTGCTCATTTCCCACAGCCATTTAACCCCAAGGAAATCACACAGAGAGGTCTATATTAGGTTATAAATTGATTGGCCCATTAGCTCAGGCTTCTTATTAGCTCTTGTAGCTTATATTAACCCATTATTTTAGTATATGTTAGCCATATGTCTCAGTACCTTTCTCAGCAGGGCAGGTCACATCCTGCTTCTTCGGTGGTTCAGGCAGGAGTGCCAAGGGAGCTTCCTGCTTCCCAGCATTCTCCTATTCTCCTTGTTCTGCCTCTACTTCCTGTCTGGTTGTCCGACCTATACATCCTGGCTAATGGCCAATCAGCATTTATTTAAATCATGATTGACAGAATACAGACAATTCTCCCACACCAACATTCTATCTGATTTGTGAGGTTAAGGAAAGAATACCAAGCCTTCTTTTTCTGGGTCTTGCTACATCCCCGGCCCTAAGACTGTCCTAGAAAAAATGTGTTCTCTATTGCTGGTTTTGATATTAGGGGATTTTAAGGAGAAAGATTAGGAAAGGTGATAAAGCAACAAGGGTTGGGATTGAGGGGAAACCTCAGGAAATTCTGAAATTAATGTTGAATGCATTGTTTGTGATGTGGCTAGCTCTTCATTGATCTGAAGAAAGAGTGATCAGTATCCTTAAAATGCCCATAAACTAATAAAGTATCTTGGTTTGCTAATGTTTTATATTGTTTTTCACTCCTAAACCCTAAATCTCATCTCAGGTTGCATAGTCACAGTGGCCCTCCCATAACTAGTTGTCTCATCTAGGAAAGAGCTGTGTGTTTTCCTCGTTTTTTCAGTGAGTTTCGTGAATATGGGTAAGAGACCGAGGAGCATCAGAGGTGCAGAAATCAGCCTAGTGTAACTGTCTCCTAACCAGAGGAGAGTGGATGTTCACTATTTTGTTGTTCAGCTTCAAGGCCCAAATCTCTGGGGCTCTCAGTGGGGTGAGTGGAACAATCCAGGCGGATCCATTTATAAAGTGCAGCCCTGTAAGGTTCATCTTTATGGTAGGTGCACAGATCGGTGACAACAAAGGAAGGGCTTATCTGAGTTTCGGTTTTCCTTTGCCCATTTCCTCCTGGGTATATAACTCGACTTTCCATCCTCACTAAGTAGGAAACACAGGCCAGAAAAGGACTGAGGGCCCTAAAAGCTCAGCCCATACACAGCACATTAATCTAACATCAGCACTCTAGCTGTGCGTGGCTGCCCACAGTGATGAGAAATACAGTTAGCCTGGGCAGTGGTGGCACACCTTTAATTCCAGCACTCAGGAGGCAGAGACAGGCAGATCTCTGTGAGTTTGAGGCTAACCTGGTCTACGTAGTGAGTTCCAGGTCAGGCTCCAAAGCTACAGAGAAACCATGTCTCAAAAAACCGAAAAGAAAAGAAAGAAGAAAAGAGAAAGGCAGACAGACAGACAGTTTCTGGCCACTGCTCCTGGTTGTCTCCCAAAACTACATTAGGAGTAGAAATTCTACCAGGCCTACTGGTGCGTCTGTCATCCTAAACTGTTAGTGTAAAGCAAGTGGATGGACTAGAAATTCCTCCCTATGTTAGCACTAATCCTATTATTCCCAAATCTTCCATGCTCAGAGAAAGTGCTTCTCAAACAAGCCTCCACTGCTGCGCTGTGGCCAGGAATGTTTGTAAAGTCCTGCGGTACTTTCCTCTGAGCTGTCATTTATCATCTCCTCTGAAGCACCTTGAGAACCATGTAGCGCGAAGACCAGAAAATAAAGAGCATTCTGTTCTGCCTGCTGGGCGTCTGCTGAAACCTTTGGCACTGTGAGCATTTTTTGCTGCCTCTTCGTGTTGATGATGTGTAGTGAGCGTTTTGGTCATCCATGTGCTGTTGCAGATCCATGCATGGGCCTTCATTTTGCTATATGTGAGGTTGACCCGTTCGTTACAGATTTATTCTTACTATTGCTGTTATCATTATTATTAAGTTATGTGCATGTGTGTACTTCTGCATTTTTGTATGTGCACTTGAGTGTGGGTGAAACAGAGTCCAGACAAGGGCATCAGATTCCCTGGAGCTGGAATTGTAGACAGTTATGAGTGACTAACGTTAGTGTTGGGAATCAACACTGCACACTCTGCAAAAGCAGTATAAATTCTTAAGTGCCGAGCCATCTCGCCAGCCCCCCAACTGGATATCTATCCCAAGAAGAGGTCACTGTTAGAGGAGAGGCCCTTCCATACACAGTCCTTCTCAAGGAGTTCAGAAGTCCGTGTATTGTGTGTTGGTCAGTATGGTATCACCGATGAGAATCATGAGCAAGAGGGCGAGAAGCATTCTAACATGATCCTAGGTTAAAGTTTAATGCGACATGTGGTAATAGTCCCAAGTTGCCTAGTGAAACAGGGTTAAAGGAAGGGGTTAATAAAATTTTAGTATAGAACTTATAGCCATGTAAATGCATCTTAGAGGCTCCACTTCCGTCTGGTAGAACAGGAAAATGCACTCCATTGGCAGTGAAGTGGCAATGTGTAATGAAGGATTATAGAAACATTATAAAAGGCACTGCAGGGCTCTGGTAGGCTCGGCTGCCAGCTTTGCCACCACTAGCACAGCACTCACTGTCCCTCCATAAGCCCTCGGTGAAAGGTGGTCACATAGAGATCAAAGCAACTCTGCCTTTTGATTTTCCTTTCAAAGGGTCAGCATGTTTTTGTGCAGCGTTCTTTGTGCCTCTTAGCAGCTATAATGCTGCAAGATGGCAGAACGTCGTGCTTTCTTCACCGTGTAAGCTGTCCTTGAGCGGCAACATCCTCGGAAACTGTGAGGAGCCCCTTAACTTCAAGGACTGAAACGGCAAAGCACCAGTTGGGCCCCTTTGTTCCTCGGGGGTGGCTTGATCCCATGTCAACCTGTGCTAGCTTTGCTACTTTCAAGTCATCTGAGGTTTTAAACTTGCGTTCAAGTGTGGATTTCTAAAAACCCCTGCTAGAAGTAAATTACTACTTACCTTGAGGGGGAAATATACCAAAAATTTTTAAAATTACTAAGTCTGGTAGTTTTTAGGATTAACCACCCCATTTAATAAAAAATATTGAAAAGAATTTTTTGATATTTCTGGGCTCTACTGAAAAGTAAATAACACACATATATAGAACTTGTAATCTACCAGTGGCAGACACTCAACCCAGTGGTAATAATTTCTGTTTTTAACTATGGTCCAAATTAGGCTTTCTCCCTCTGCAGTGTGTGTCTTTATAAAGCTCAGTAGGCTTTTAGAAAAGAAAATTATAGTATAGTATAGTTCTCACTGATTAGGCAGATTTCTTTTGTCCATTCATGGGCTCTGCTTACAGCATAGAAGGCTGGGAAGCGTAGACGCTGTCATGTGTGCATATGTATTTGGCTACATGTGCTACCACTGGGTCTAAATCTCTAACTCACGTTCTCTAAGCATCAACAGGTCTGACTCTGTCCCATGTTCTTCCACATCAGAAATTAGAGCGTGACCAGCTGGGAAAGGAGGATAAAGTGACAGAATTCACAGTATTCTTGAGTTTACATATTTTATTGGAGACAGAGAGCCTCGTTATCTAGCCCAGGGTGGTCTCAACGTTTCAAGCCTTCTGTCCCAGCCTCTCAAGTGCTGGGCTTGTATGCATGTACCATTATACCTAACTGTGCTTTGTTTGAAACTTTGAACATTTATCTTATGACTATGACAGTTTTGCTTTAATATAAGGCTGATCTGGTTGTAAAAGTCTACCCTATTTCACTAGGCAGTGCTTCATTTGTCATAAGTTTATACAAAGTCTTTATTAATACACAATTTTAACAATTTCAAGAAAGCAATGGCAAAAATCTTCTTACCTACCAAGGCCTACATGCCCTCTGTCTCACAGGGACTAACATAAGGCTGCAGGTGGCATGCCAGGACACTACATCCAATTGAAATGATTGTTGGTACAGCAGGGTATGGTAGCACGCTCCCATGGTGCCATCACATGCAGCGGGGGCAGCTGTGCAGGAGGATTTAGACTTGTGCAGCATTTAAGTACCAGGCCAGCCTCAGCTACATGGCAAGATCCTGCCTCTAGTTAATTCATTAATTGATCGAGAAGGAATAACTGAGGAAGGCATTCAGGAATTCCAAGTGGTACCTGTTTTACTTCAAGGAGGGTTTAAGTTTAAGGTCTTGCCATTCCCCTTCTCCTATTTGCCCTTGTTGAGAATCAAAGTATGAAAGGCCAAAGGAGTTACGATGAAGATGGTAGTTACTTGATGCCCCTGAGGGATTAAGTCCTAAAACTGTAAGAGCAAACTGCTCTGTCCATTAAAGTTTGGATTGAAGCTGGGGTGGTGGCATACGCCTTTAATCTCAGCACTCGGGAGGCAGAGGCAGGAGGATCTCTGTGAGTTCAAGGCCAGCCTGGTCTATAAGAGCCAGTGCCAGGACAGACTCCAAAGCTACACAGAGAAACCCTGTCTCAAAAAAAAAAAAAAAAAAAAAAAAAGTTTGGACTGAAACAGTTAAGAACCTGATCTGGATGACTCACCAGACAAAATGCTTGCTGTGCAAGCATAAGGACCTGAGTTCAAACCTCCAGCGTCCACAGGAAAGCTGGCCATGGCAGTCCATGTCTTTAACCCCATTGGTGAGAGAATGGAGACAGGCAGGTCCCAGGAATGCACTGGGTAGCCAGTTTGACTGAAATAGGGAGTCCCAGGTCCAGTGAGAGAGGTGTCTCCAAACAAAGGTATAAGGTGTTTGAGTCCACCTCCAGCCTCCGCATGCATCCACACCAGCGAACATATGAATATACCACACACCCACATACTCAGAGAAGAAAGTGATATCAAATGTATGTTTGTCTTAAATGAAGAGATCAAACCTTGGTATTCTTGGGATTGTATTAGATCAAACTCCTATATCAAAGATTGGATTGGAACATTTAAGAAATTGATCTCAGGCTGGTTGGGGCGAAGGAGACAATGAGAAAATGTGTACTTCATGGGTAGGAGAAAAACTCACTATTATTGCCTGATGTTGGACTGTTTGCGTCCCTATAACTGATCACATCCACGGCTGTGACAGACCTAGCTGATATCAGAATCAGGATTCTCATGGCCCCAGGACAAAAGCATCTTGACTCCTGGGGCAAGTGCCTGAGCTTAATCCTGACTCAGTGACCCACATGGCTGTTTAACTTTGGCCACTCTGTGCCCATTTTCTGTCAGTCAGGTGGCAGTAGCTTCTCTTGGCTTCGTGGTGACTAACCACAATGACATCCCCAGTGACTCTCGTAGCATCTGCTGTGCAAGGCTGAGTGTGTTCCCAGTCGGTGGGGCCCTGTTCTGTCTGTCCCTTGACTTGGACTCACAGCTTGTTTGGAGGTGACTTTTGACCCCCTTCAGTCATGCTTTCAGTTTTTCCCCAGTAAAGGCTGTCAAGACTAGCTTAGAGTGTTAAAAAGAAAACAGAAGCCTTCACTTGGGTGATTTTCACACATTGATACAAATCACATTTCAGGATCTCTCAGGCTAGAGACTGGGGAATCCAATCTTTGTCATTGGAGGATGTCCCCTGACATGGACACAGAAAGGAAAACCACTAATCAGTTGGGCATGGCGGGTAATGACTTAGTTCTGGTCTTCTATGGGGTTCTGTGTCCTGTAGTCTCTTCTCTGGTACCTCCAGCACATGAAACAGTGAAAGTTGTTTTCTATGTGGACAAAATAAGCTCCAGGTGGCTTTTGTTTGCTGTTGTTTCCCTCCATCCTGGTTAAGCATTTGAGACCTTGTGAGCTCGCTTTGAAAGTAACGGAACCACATTCTACTTCTGTCCAAAGTTATAGACTTTGGACATAGGTTAAACATAGGTTAACATGGTTTCCTGTCGTATGAGGCCACTTGTTCGTTTCCCGGACGCCCAGACTCCCAAAATAATCACTCAGAAACTATATTAATTAAAACATTGCTTGGCCAATAGCTGAAGTATATTGCTAGCTAGCTCTTACATCTAGAATGAACCCATTTTCATTATTTTATATTTTACCACGAGGCTCCTGGCCTACCTGCAAGGTTCCGGCTGGCAGCTCGCATCTTTCCCCTCTGGTGGCTCCATGGCATCTTGCTATTCCACCTTCTTTCTCCCAGCATTTAGTTTAGTTTTCCTGCCTAGCTCTATTTTGCTAAGCCACTGGCCAAAACATTTGTTCATTAACCAATAAAAGCAACACATAGACAGAAGGACCTCCTATGTAATCTCCCCTTTTCTGTTTAAATAAAAAGAAAAGTTTTAACTTTAACACAGTAAAATTACATTTAACAAAACAGATATTAAGCAAAGAATTACAGTTACAATAATTATATCTATTTAATCATTTATCATAACTAAGGAAAACTATAATTATAACAATTCATTACATTTTTTCAAGCTACCAGTCTAAATTGAAATGTGCACTAACTTAATTAAATCCCCAAGCCTTTGGAGGGAAACAATTTTGAGGATTTATTCATTTCAGTGGGATTTGTCAGCTACTATACCCAGCCGTGGGCAGGGCAATGCAAGTAAATAAAAACAGTGGATCTTGAGAGAGTTTATAATGGAGTTGAAAACACCTTGAAAGTAAATGCAAAACAATAAGCTAATTTCTAGTGGCTGTGTTATAAAATATAGTAACAGTTGATATTTATATGCCATTTTTATTGCTAGTACTATATTCATTTAATCCTTACCTTCAACCCCATAAAGTAAATGGAGCCATCATTCCAGCTATCCAGAGAAAACTGGGACCCAAGAAGTGCAGTCCAATACCCAGAATTTGTTTCACACAAAGGATCAGCCTGAGAGTCTCTGATAATGTGAGTTTTTAAGTACTGAAAAAGTGTTCAAGAGTAGTTTAGGGGTGGAAGGATTGCTCCTGACTTTCTAGATAGATTTGACTTTGACTAAAAGGCAAAAGAAAGAACAGCTCTTTTCCCCACTTAATTTAGTGATTGGAATTTTTGAAATGTTATTTGTAGTAAAAAAAAAATCATTAATAGCTTTTTTATATAATACAAATTTTAAGCAACCTAAAAATGCAGAGTCTTAAAATGAGAACATTTATTTCGGAAGATAATAGAAATCATACTGCTGTGTGCTTTTGAGAGAATAGTCCAGAAGAGCTGAAACTGTCTGGTATTGACCTGCTCAGCAGTGCTGCTGGGGTGTGAGGGTAGGGGTGCTAGGGAGCAATGTCGTCAAGGCAGCTGGGACTCCTGTACTATGGTTCCACGCTGTAATTTTTAGTGGGAAGAGGTACAGTCTTCAGTTCCTGGTCTTCATGGAAGGTCCCAGAGACATGGTGCTGGTGGGCCTCGTGAATAAAAGCTGAATAAAAAAAGCTCATCTTCGGGCTGGAGAGAGGGCTCAGCGGTAAAGAGTGCTAGCTGCCCTTCCAGAGGATCCAGATTTAATTCCCAGCACCCACATGGCAGCTCACAACTATCTGTAACTCCAGTTCCAGGGGATCCGACACCCTCACACAGATGTGCAAGCAAACAAAACACCAATGCACGTAAAATAAAATTAATTCGTTAGTTAAAAAAAAAGAAACAAAAAACAGTGTCCTCATTAGTATAGTGGTGAAAAAAAAACAAAACAACAAAAACAAAAACAAAACAGTGTATGTTGAGAGAGTTTATAGTGGAGTTGAAAACACCTTGAAAGTGAATGCAAAGCAATGTTATCCATGTACATGCACAGGACACACGGGATGTTGAGTGTCAGGAGAACATGTCATCTTTGTCCTTCTCTACTTATCATAGACCACCTAGCTAGGGAAAGGAGAGTTCCGCGCTCCCTACTGAAGAATTGGCTGTTTGTGCAGGCCAAGCTGTTTCTCCTCCTCCACCCTTCCTGCTGCTCTCCTCTGCCACCCAGAGGAAGAGGGAGCTGCACAGTGGCCTCCCGCGGCAAACAAGCCTCTGCCGTTGAGTTCCGAAGACTCTGCATCCTAGGGCAGCTGGAGAGAGACGGAGCTGCCTCTGTCAGGGTTGTCAGGGCAACTGTTAGCAGCAGGCAGTGTGTCATCTTTTGCCCTCTGCTGTATGCCGAATGTTGCGCTGCGTGGTAGCAGAAGAAGACAGGGGAAAGTGGCACAGCAGGAAGGAGAAGCTGGGGTCTGATTGAACAGGTTAGGCAGTCGGAGGGAGGCACCTGAAACTGCACGTCGCTAATAGAGTCGTCCTGGGATGGGTGTGTGTGTGTGTATGTGTGAGAGTGTTTACTCACCAGCGCATGTGCCTATTGGGGGGAGTAAGTAGGAGGGGGATGCTGCTAGGTGAGGGGGAGCTGCAGGGCTCAGTTGCCAAGTAGCTGGTAGTATCTGTCAGCTGTGTGCACACTGTTTACCCATAGGGGATCTATTACAAGTGCTCAAATGAACTGGCAGCTTAGGAGCTAGCAGCTTCCTGGGAGCTGCAATTACATAAGCATATATTTTTAATATAATTGTTGAACAAGTAGCAGCGGTATGCCTGGATCCGCTACAGCTATCCGACAAGAGAGACTGAAGAAGACCCATGCAAGGCCAATTCCCCTTGGTTTATTCACCATTAATGAGGAAGATGAGCAGCAAAAGAATGGAAATTCCAGAAGACCCAAAGGTATGCATTAGCCCTCCCCTTTGGTTGGAGCTGCCGGGATCCAGCACTGTTTCTTAAGCTGTGATAGTACAGGTTCCCAGCCTTACCCACGGTGCCTGCTTCTCAGAGTACTCATAACCTAACACAGCTCGCTGGTCGTGTTTACACACCCCCTAAGGCAGAGGATGATGAATTGGGAATAATTTTTTGCAGGTTTAGTCGATTTGAGATCAGCTAATTTTAAGACTCAAACTGTTTTTCTAGTATTAAGGTCTTTAATATCCACTCCTTCATTTAAACAGGGGCCAGCAGCTCTGACCTCATCCAGGGAAAGAAATTTGACTTTGAGGGGTAAAAAGAATAACCCTCACCTACCTGTGGGCACATCAGATTATTTCCGTATACTTTAATGATATGAGTTTCTCTGCAAAAAGGATGGATTAGGTAAAGTGGTAAAAACGGCCCCTCTCCATGGGCAGAGGATGAGAATGCTTCTGGGTGTCCTTTACTGACATGCTGAGGGAGAAGGAAAGAAGGCAAAGTTCCACAGCAACCACAGAGGGCAAAGCCAGGGAGCCGGGAGCGCACCGTGGCGTCTAATAGCTGATGGTTGCTGCCGAGCGCTGTGTAGACTTTCAACCGTGCTGAAAACAGAGGTCCGAGTCGTGTGGCGCTTTCTCCTACTTATGACATGTAGCAGCTGGCCAGGCTTAAGTCCCATGTGCTGTGTCATCTGACTCATTGTCTCATAGCCATTCTCATGCATTTTTGAAAAGGGACTTTCAGGCTTGTACTTAAGTTTTCCAGCATCCTGATTCCTGTAGCTGCCTTCCTCAAAACACGCAAGCTGTTGTTCTCTCTAGCAGATGTGGTACCAATTTTGTTATTTTTATAAACTGATTAAGTTTTAGCTTGTATTCTGTCACTGGCAAATTATTCTATCACCGATATTAGCAAATTTTCCACAGTATGGCTCAGAGAACCAGCACAGCGTGGCAGCCACAATTGATCCAGCAACAGTAGAGTGAATGTGAGCAGAGTCCACCAGCCATTGCTGCTTTCTTATTCCTGGCTCTTAAATGACTCGAGTTGCTTCTGTTAAATGTAATGGGCACTGCCTACTTTAAACCCAGAAGTGTTGCTTCTGGTTTTAAGAGAGGTTTTAGTAAATAGACTCTCATCACTATGGTTGATTTCTGTTTACTGTCTGGGCTTCTGTGTGAAGATCAGATGACCTCAGGAATCCAGTGCTGCTGTAGAGGGAAGGGGAAGGTCCTTCTTGATTTGCCCAGGAGTTGACAGTTGAGCCAGAGTTCGTGCCGCTCTCAGTGGTTAGTAGCAGCTCATTCAGCCTCTGAGCAGCTGGTAACTTTTTAAAGTTAATGCATATTTGTTGAAGTTTTCCCACGGTGTATTTGTCAAAATTGGCCCTTTCCTTGAGTGTCCTGGGACAGTCATTGAGGATAGCTACTCATTGTGTTCTCAGTAGTTTTCAGGACTTTCTCTTCCTGGCTCTATCTTTGGTTTGGTTTGGTTTTATTTTTATTTTTTTTTAATTTTCCTTCTACATGAAAACTGCCCTTGGATATTTTATTTAAAAGAAAAGTAGAAAGGGGAAAGTCAGAATTTCTAAAGATGTTTGGGTTTTGGCAACTTGTGCACCAAGAGTCTTAAGTCAAGGAGTTCTTGACCCCCCTGCCATTTATCCCTTTTCATGCCTGCACACATGCACAAACACATACACACACACATACACATGCGTACACACTCACACGTGTGCGCACACACACACACACTCACACCAGGAAAAAAAAACAAAAGATTTGAGGGTGCATGGGCAGGATTTCATCCTAATAAGGATAACCAGAGTTTCATTACATCCCTGTGTGTCTCTAGTTTGTGACACAGGCAAGAAAATGAGCCAATGAATAATTCTGGATATCTCGGAGTCTGCTTAATGAGAAAAAGTTCTTTGGCTTTGATTTTTTTTAAGTTTCTCTTCAGGCATCTGATCAATAGGAAATGTCTACTTTCTACTCCAGCTCTGCAGTAGGAAACTGGCAGCAGTGTTTCATTTCTGTCCAGTGAAGTAAAGCTAGGTCAACTGAGAAAGTGATTTATTATTTTTAGTTGTCACTGTGTGTAGCTATTTATGGTATATCTATAATATAGACTATGTGACATAGATTTGTATTTGTATTGTCTCTGTTTCTTCCATTCTCACTGCCTCCTAGTGCCAGACAGTAGCCTGCATAGACGTTTATCCCTCCTCCTCCTCCAGGTGTTCCTCACAGTTCACAGTAGCCTGCATAGACAGTTCATCCCTCCTCCTCCTCCAGGTGTTCCTCACAGTGCACAGTAGCTTGCATAGACAGTTCATCCCTCCTCCTCCTCCAGGTGTTCCTCACAGTGCACAGTAGCCTGCATAGACAGTTCATCCCTCCTCCTCCTCCAGGTGTTCCTCACAGTGCACAGTAGCCTGCATAGACAGTTCATCCCTCCTTCTCCTCTGGGTGTTCTTACAGTTGCTCTTGTTGTAGTAAGTCATCTTTTGCAACTTTTAATGGGGCTTCTATTTCCAAAACAGAACCTGATGATACAAGTTGTCCTTTATGAGTGACTATTAAGATAAGCAATCAAATTTGGTTCTCTTCCCACTCTGCAGCTTAATCCACCAACCATGTCTGAACCTGGTGCACAATGCTGGTTTGCATGCCTAATGCCTTTTTCCTGTCATTATCAGTAGTAAAGAACCTTGCTATCTGAATTCATTAAGCTGAGAGCTTCTGGCTAGGATTACCCTGGGTAGTGTGGGTTCTGTCTTTTCAGGTGTCCTTACTGTTGTAACCATCACCAGGCTCTCACAGGGATGAACAGTGCTGTGCAACTGCCGTCTAGACTCCTAGATAGTGTGGCCTCTGAGTTACATGGTGGAGTGGGTTGGGAATTTGGTCGACTGATAGACAAGATCAATTCTTAGAGCAGTGAGCACTTGTCCATGGAATTGGAATGCACATGCTTCACATGCCTTCCAGTTGCCGACACATAGCATTTCAATACTATTGGAGCAAGCTAGGCTGATGTGTTTGTACACCTCCAAATGCTGGGCCCCTGTGTTAAGCTGACCTCAGGCCTGTCTGGGCCAAAGGTACTGCTGTAAGTAGCTGCCTGTGCTAGGTTCCAAGGCATACTTGCTGAGTTTTTCTAAGCACAGTCTGTTATTAAGTAATGAGACGTTTTTTCTTTGAGCCAATGTTCATTAGCTGTTGTTCATTGGGGCATTGTAGAAGTGTTGTGATACAAAGATAATTTGAGTATTTTTTCCCTCAGAAGTGTTAACTGTCTAGTAGAGGAAGACAAATGCAGCCAATAATGTGAGTGAAAATTGAAATGAGGGGGGCTCGGGAGAAAAGAGGGAGTAGAATGGTGTGCCCATGACAAAGCAGTTAGCCTGCAGTCTTCAGACTGCAGCAACAGGAGCACAGCAGATGCTTGAAACCTATCCCTGACATCTGGGTGAGGTTGGAAAAACATCTGGAAGCATACGCAGGACCCAAGGCAGGAAATAGGATGAATGGTTGGAAGGCTTCTTTAAAAATATCAAAGCCAGGTGATGATGGCGCTCGCCTTTAATCCCAGCATTTGGGAGGCAGAGGCAAGCGGATCTCTGTGAGTTCGAGGCCAGCCTGGTCTACAAGAACTAGTTCCAGGACAGGCTCCAAAGCTACAGAGAAACCCTGTCTCAAAAAACAAACAAACAAAAAGTAGTATCAAGGGGGCTGGAGAGATAGCTCAGTGGTGAAAAACACTGACTGCTCTGCCAGAAGACCCAGGTTCAAATCCTGGCACCACATGGCAGTTCACAACTGGGTAACTCTAGTCCAGGGGATCTAATGCCCTCATACATACATGCAGTCAAAATACCAATGCAAATGAAATATTTGAAAAGAAAAAAACAAAAAGGTAGTATTAAAGCCTAGTTCTGGGGCCAGTCTGTGGTGGTACACATCTTTAATCGCAATTGGGCGGCAGAGGCAGGTGGATCTCTATTTGAAGACAGAGAAACCCTCTCTCAGGTTGGAGGGGGACCTAGTTCCAAGCACAGTGTTTTCCAATGGTCTTTTCTAGGGCTTTAAGTCTGCCTGAAAGCATGGCGGCTACAGTGTCCTGCGCTCCTTCTCAGTTGTAGTGACTTCCCTGCCATTTGTGAACAGGCTAAAGTTTTGTCTTCTTTGACTTTATATTCCTGGGTTTTCTTTGTTTCCTTGTTTATTTATTTGCCTGTTTGAATTGGGATCTTAGCCCAGGCTGGCCTCAGATTCACTGTTGAGCTGAATGAAACCCTGAACTCCTGATTCTCCTGTTGCTCCCAAGGGCTGGGATTACAGGTGTGTGCCACCACTCCTGATTCAATTTGATTTTTATATAAACCTGATTGGCTTCCGGCTTCAGTGCTAAGTTTATTTGTGAGACTTTACTCCAAATAACTTATTTTTAGAAGATTACCACCCTCAAAAGATGAAGATCTTATCTGTGACTGGACAGATTCTTTTTGGTTTTTTTCAAGACAAGGTTTCTCTGTAGCTTTGGAGCCTGTCCTGGAACTAGCTCTTGTAGACCAGGCTGGCCTCGAAGTCACAGAGATCCGCCTGCCTCTGCCTCCCGAGTGCTGGGATTAAAGGCGTGCGCCACCACCACCCGGCTCTGCTGGACAGATTCTTACCCACCTGCTTCCATGCTTCCCTCCAGCCATGCCATGCGATGAAGGTCTCTGTGACAGCAGGTCTTCTCCCTCACATGCTTTGGAGCCTCGCTGTGTTAATGCTCTACCTGGGACACTGTCACAACTGAGATGTGAAGCCATATTTGATCTGTAGGTATTTTCATTTAGCATCTGGTTTTTTGTTGTTTTTGTTTTTGAATAAGCCTCCATTGAGAGAGATTTTTTCACAGTAATCTGAATTTTTGCTTCCCTTCTGTCGTGGGTTGCTTTCTAACTAGCTAAATGCAATTTAGTGAGAAAGAGGTTTATTTCCAATTATAGTTACAGCCCATCATGAAGGAAGTCAGAGCATGAACTCAAGGCGGGAACCTGGAGGCAGGAACTGAAGCAGAGACCATGGAGGGGTGCTGCTTGTTGCTTTGCTCCTGCTGGTTGGCATAGTTTGCTTTTTTATAAACCCCCAGAACATCTGCCCAAGGATGACACTACTCACAGTGAGCAAGACCATCCCATATCAATCATTAACCAAAAAAATGCTCCAGAGCTTGCCTACTGGCCAATCTGAGGGAAGCATTTTCTCAGTTATGTCCCTGGCTTGTGTCAAGTTGACCAAAAAGAAAAGAAAAAGCCAACCAGGATACCTGGAAAAATTGTAAGGCATGCTACGCCTGGTCATTTCTTCTCCTCAGTGTTTAGCAAGAGCTAATTGGCAGCTGCCACACAGAGGCATCATGCTTCCAGTAACCCCTTCCGTAATAGAATGTGCACTAACCGGTCTACCTCAGCTGCTGCATCGTCATGGCCATTTGCTTTTTAAAAAATAAGTCCCAAAGTCCTTAGACTGGACGTGAGTTTCCTGTGGTCTGGTCCTTTCTCATCATTCTCACCGCTCTTGTCGGCCTCACACATCTTCCTGCTTCTCTCTTCTTTGTCCTGTCGTACATGACCATTGTCTGTGACCAGTGTCCTTTCTCAGCCATTTCAGAACAAGGTAAATGGTTTTAGTAGAGAAATTTAGCAGTTAGTGAGGCAGAAGGTATCCCGAGCACAGGAAGCCTCAAAACCCGCCCCCACAGTGACATACTTCCTCCACCAAGGCCACGCCCACTCCAACAAAGCCACACCTCCTAATAGTGCCACTCCCTATGAGAGAGATTATGGGGCCAACTACATTCAAACTATCACAGGTCATAAATGTAATCTTTATTCAAAATGTTTGTATCCGCATAGAAAGTGTTGGAGAAGGACGACAATAACTGATCTGCAGCTTTCTCTTTGTGGGGTCTCTAAGCATTTGTAAAGGAAATGGCTTGAGCTGTGTCCCAGGCATTCTGTGTTAGGAAAAGTCACTACATGTCGCTGTGTACAAGACGACATGCTCAGCCTGAAATTATATATTTTACAGATAGATGCTATATAAAATGAAATGTTTTGAAATAGAAAACTAACAGGCTTAAATTAAATAGATGTGGTTAAAAGACAACTGTTCAAATCATAGGAATGAGGCGCTATTAAATATTGGCTTAGAAATCCCCAGCTTGTAACTTTTCGACATTATTTATTGGAAGATTATAGTCTGCTTGAATTGAGTCTTTTGTGTCTACTAATATCGGTGCTTCTAGGAGTAACTTTAATTTGTTGTTTCCAAGAAGTATCCAGATGAATTGCTGGCACCTGCATTATATTGTGCTTCTTGTTTTGTCTTATTTGATTTTTTTGACTTTTTGTTTGTTTGCTAGTTTGTTTATTGAGGCAGTAACTTACATAGCTCAGGCTACACTCAAATTTTAGAAATTCTGGCTATCTAGGAAAAAATTTGACTTATTTGGGGTATCCTCTGTGTTAACTTCTAAAGGCAAGTAATAGCCCCACTGCACCCCAAGCCCAGAGGCGGAGCCTGCAGTGTGCCCCAGATGAGCAGAAGACATTGCCTTTGAAGTAGCTACCAGAATGCCATTCCATGTATGCTGACTACAGAATTCAAGCACTATGTTTGAATCTCTCATCCCAGTAAGGGTTTGTTCGTGAGAATATAAATTATTTCTAGAATCCAAAGAATTTACAAACCCAAGTCCAGTGTGGAGTCTGGAAACAATATGGAATATGGAGTTGAAATGGAGTTTAGGAGTCTGGATGAAGGATTTCATCCATATGTTCAGCTTCAGTCTTTAATATATATTATTGGAGTGGCTAGAATCATCTTAATTAAAGACCCTGGTCTTAGTCAGTAGGAATAAGGTATTAAAGTAACAGAGTTCAGCATTAGCACCTGTCCTAAAACCACTGGGAACTATATTATGGAGGCTCGTGCCACCTCTGCATGGTTAGCAGAATTATTTCCAACATTAGGGGTCAAGCATTATCAAGAGACAGCTTAGAATGGGGTTGAAGAGCCAAGACCCTTATTATATGAGCCCCCTTAAAAATCTTTCTGAACAGTGTAACACAGAATCTGTTTACAGTTCAGAGAAGTCTTCCGTGTCGATAGTTGCCCTGACCCCCATATAGGACTACACAGCTTCAAGGCCCAGCTTTCTTGGGGACGTAGCAGCTTATGGTGGGAGAGCGGGACGACACCAGGAGAGCGGGCCAGGCTGAGAAGTGCACAGTGGCCGCAGGCCCAAGGGGGCTGCTGAGTTTCTGTGAAAGACTGTGTGCTATAATAGGAAAAGTGCTGCTTAGGAGCGCCTTGGTCGCTCATCCCAGCCTTCTCTCACCTGTGATATGAAAGAAAGAAATCGTGCTTAGGTGTAAGTGGAAAGACTTTATAAGTACATGACACACCTCTGGGGCAAAGCTGGACCTCACAAAATGACAGGATTTTAATGGCGATTTGTAACCAAATGACCCATATTTCTTTCCACTTCTGTTTTGTAAGATTTATTTTTAATCATGCATATATATTTGTGTCTCTATGTGAATATGTACAAATGTAGCCAGCAGAGGCTAGAAGAGGGTGCCAGATCATCAAGTTGGAGTTACTGGCCATGGTTGATGCCGGGAGTTGAACTTGGGTCCCCTACTAGAGCAGTATGTATTGTTAACTGCTGAGCCATCTCATCTCTCCAGCCCTCTCTCCACTTCTGACATTGGCTTTACAGGGACACCACCATGCCTGCCTTGCTCAGTGTGTTTATGTAGTTATGCTTCTCAAGGTGAATTTGCTGCCTTTATCTTAACGTGTATAAATGAAGGTGTCTAGGGATGTTGCCTATTTTCTTTTTTCTTTTTATTCTTTTGGAGACAGGGTCTTGCTGCATCGGCCTGGCTGTTCTGGAACTTGCTGTGGAGACGAGGCTAGCCTTGAAGTCAGAGATTCCCCCAGCCTTTGTCTCCTGGGTGTTGGAATTCAGGGCTTGCATCACCACTCCCAGCCTTGAGAAGTTTTTCGTAATTTTTTTGCCACAGCCCTGTGTGACTGGATCCTTGTTCTGTGTTTATTCACGTGGATCAAAAGTCTTAGATGTCAGGTAGGTTACTCATGAAGTACTCTGTAATTTTCTTGTGTTTAATGAAGGAAGTAAATTACTACATTAGGTCAGATCACCTCACTTGTTACAAATACAATTAAGGGAGTGTACTTTTTATTCCTTAAAATTAATGGCAGACTCTTACTTAGTCTTTGTTGACCAGGGAACAATAGCAAGGATTCATCTTGAAGTGTTCAAAGGAATTGTTTTCTTAAAATCTTCAAGTTCCCTCCTTCCCTTTCGAAGTTGGCTGTGGACATGCCTATCACCTGATGGGAATTCTCTAGAACTTTAGGCAGGTTTCTGCTGGTGCGTTTAGTGATGGATGCTTGTGCTCATCATGGCTAATGCCAATCTTGATTTCAGAACCCCTTTCTCTGTGAGAGTCTTCTTTCATTCATTAGTCAACTGGCAAAAAATACCTCAGAGATGTATGACGGTAAAGCACCCAATTAGATGATGTGTTATCATCAGACGTGTGTGTGGCTCAGTCTCTGTATCCTGAAGCAGTGGATACTGGGTACCGTCTGGCTTTCCTTAGCGATCTCGCCTCTTCTGTGTGCCCCCCTATTGCTCTTCTCTTTTCCTTCTGCTGTACCTGATCCTCACCTACTTGATGCCATTTCCTTTCCATAAGGATGTCCCCAAGCTAGGTCTCAGGTTTCATCGATCCTAGGTTCCAGCCAAATTATAATGTATGTGCTTGTTTGCTGAGTCACTGTCAACGTCTCATTCTCAGGTCACGCTGTGCCGTCCAGCACCCTAATATAGATGCTCCTGTGCAGTTGAGGCTCCCCGAGTATTGCTCGTGTGAACAGTATCACAGATAAAATTTTAAGTTGACAGGAACGAATCCAGCAGGCTTTTCTTTATCATCCCTAGTTCTAGAACACGTGCCTTCAGCTTCCCAGTTGATACACATTCATTTTCCATTAAGCCATTAGGGAAGTACCTTCTAGAAGCCAATCCTGGACTTCTGGCCCATGGGTGGTGACTGGGTGTTGAGGCACAAATCTGGCATCTCAGGAGCTGCAAGTCAGAAAGGATGGGGGAGGGCAGCCAAGGAAGTCTGGTTCTATAGGCTAGAACCATCCAGGGCCAGGACTTTGTTCCGAACCTGGTAGAAGATGGAGGTCAGTTTGATCATTACCTTGCCTGTGGTTACTACTGTGACTTTTGTATGAAAGACCTTTGCCCACTAGCCTTCATTTGGAGGTGATTTGTTGGTTTTAAACTAGACCACATTACAGCCTCGCGACTCTGCTGTAACATCCCTGCGTCAGGTTCTGGCGGCAGATCCTTCTGGAAGCACCTTCTGCCATCATATTTCTGTACATTCCAGAGCTAATCATGACCACATTTGAGTTGTGCACATACTTTTCCTTTCAAGCAACTGGAATTCACCATCAAGGTCATAAAGCCTGAGTTGTAGGCCAGTGAGAAATCCCCAGTGATTTTAAACTCCTCCTCCCACCCCACCCCCACTCCCACCCCCACTGGCTGCTCTGTGCCTCAGAAAATGTCCTGGAAAAAGACCCGGAGCTGCTGCTAAGTTAGCAAAATCCAGTCTACCCAGCCGCCTCCCTGCCTGTCCCTGCCCATCCCAGTGCGGCGTTAAGCCACCCTCGGAAGTTGCCTTTTATGCTTCTCTTTCATAAAGCCGGCTCTGCATCAGATTTTTTTAAGGCCTAGAAAAACAGGTTTCTTTGTAGGCAGACCTTTCAGTCAGCATTATAAAGATGCAAAGTGGCAGCTGAGACCTGAGGTTTCAAAGGCTCAGCACTGTGGGCTTTTACCCTAGGCTTGCTTGGGAGCCATGTTTTCTTTTCGTGAATGTATGCGGGCTAATTCTCCCGGGAGTCTGCAGCACTAATCCTTTTCCCCATGTGCGTGTGGTGGAGCTCCCATTACCTCCAGCAGTGTGGAATGCTGTGGCAGTCACAGGAGCGTGCACTATGAACAGAACTCTAAAACAGCTGCTTCAGCAACACTTCTGATCAGCAACCAGCTTTATGTATTTCCTGTCAATCCAGTTAACTTGAGACTCTTCTCCACTGCCTTCCGTAAATGCAGCAACATGTTGGAAGCTGCACAGCCTTCACATCAACCCCATGCAGGCGTTCGGCAGTCCAGGGCTGTGCTTGGACTTGTTTCCACTCCGCCTACCACATCCTGAGCCCACAGGCTTGAGCAAGCGCTGATGTGTCTGTCCTGTACTAGACAGTGTGCTACATCTGTCCATATATGTGAATGCGTGTTCCTGCAGGCCTAGAGCCTCCCCCCCCCCGGGAGCCAACATCTGTGTGCACCTCAGATTTTGGCCTTTGGTTGTTAGGGATGTTCAACCTGTGTGTCTTTGGCCTTAAAGGGGAGGAGGTGTTATAATTGATAATAATTTAAGAAAAATGCTAGCAAAGATAACATAATAAATACCCACATGCTCATGCTCAGCCAGTAAACATATTTAAACATTTTATAGTAAAAGGCTAATAATGGTGTGCGTGAGTGCGTGTGTGTACACATAATTTGATGTCTAGGGTCATCGTTTTCCTGTTCGCTTTCCATAGTCAACTTATGTCTGTGCCTCCATCTCCCCATTGTCCCCAGGTAGGGACAGTATTTACCCTTCCCAGCCCTTGCTGCGTCTCTGATACATGCACACATGTATGTATAAATACCATATATCTGTCAGTTTGCAGTTTTGTGCTGCGCCCCCATCTAGAGTGTTAACTGCTGCCCAGAGTTCTGTGATGTGACAGGCTTAGCATCTGTATCCCCAGCTGATGGGAGTTTTTAGTGACTGCAGCTTTGTTCTGGCTCTTATCCTGTTGCTGGTCTAAAGCTCCACAGCATCGCTTTCAAGGACTGGAAGGGCCTGTGCTCATTCCTGGAAGTGGGTGGTGTGTGCACTCACATGTGCAGAAATGCTTTGCTGCAATGCTTTTGTCAGCATGCACACTCCCGGGCAGAGGCGAGAAGTCATTTCCCACATCCTCACTTAGGCTCCATGGAGTCAGACACTTTGATTCATGAATCGGACAGATTATAAAGTGGTATTTGATTTCAACAAACAAAAACAGGAGGCATTAACTCCTATAAATTCTTTTAGTACTAGAAACGACAGGACCACTGAGACGTTTTTCCTCTTGAGGAAGGCAGGAGAAACCACCACACTGGTAATTGGCTTTCACCATTACTGTTTTTGAGAGATGCAGGGGACTTGAGGCAGTTTTCACAGCATTGCCTCGGAGGCTTTGGTCAGAGCTGGCTGCAGATATAGTTCCTCCCGTCCGCAGACCTGGGCCTTTTCATTTCCTGCCTGTTGCTTCTTCCTGCTCTAGGTGAGCAGAGACTGCAAGGTATGCAGATTAAGCCAGGTTTTGATCCAATGACTTCTCCCAAAATTTCACTGGGGTGAAGGATATTAAGTGAAAAGGAGGAGTGAGCATTTGGGGATTCCTTGGGAGAGCACATGTTGAAAACAGTACTTACAATCCGATTTGCTAATCATCTGTGGGTTTCCATTATTCATGGGTGCTTGGGCTTTATTAGCATGTGTAAAGTATAAATTCCACCAATGCCATGCATTAGCATGAATAATTAAAAGGCCAGGAGGTAGCACGGTATGACTGAGGGTTTCTTTACTATTATGGAGGCTATTTTAGTCACTGAGAGGAAGCTGGAATGTGTAGACAGCTAGTCTGAAGACCTCAGTTGTTGCTTTTAGCCCAGCCACACATATGTATGACTGCCTTATTTTCCTGGAAAAGGAAAGTTGCTTTGCTGGAAAAAAAAATCAATGTTCTGTGGTCTCTGTATCAGTAAGAAAGGGTCTGAATTCCTGGAACGGGCTGTACTCAGCATAACCGGGACAGACCAAGAACACAGTTTTATGTGTGCTCATAGTTTTAAATTGCCTTGGTTCTTGTTCTGCAAATTAGTAATCCCAAATTTTGGACATTCTTTAGGGATGTCTAATAAGCTCACATTGTTACTGTGAATTTTGGGGTGTCCCATCTGGGTTGTCAGATGATGCTGGGGAAATCAGGGTCCTCTCTCGAGAGTCTTAGTCTCATTCACAAGATAATTTAAGAATTGACTTAAACAGAGGACAATTTTATTAGACTTTAAAAGAAAAGACCCTGGGGCAGTAACACTGTAACTCTTATCAGCTGCCCAGAGGAGGAAAATGAAAGCAAGAAGGGAAAAGGCCACGTTGTTTGATACTGGCATGCAGATCCAACACATGGCGTGGATAGGGGCTTTAGAGAAAGAAAGGAAACCCGGGTACCAAAAAAAGCTTACTTAGGTTCTGGCCAGAATCCCAAAGAAAGATACAGGAAAAAAAAGTGAAAATAGCACCTTTCAGAGTATTCAGAAATATGGACAGAGCCAGCAGAACCTCACGGCTGCCTGGCTTGAAGGGGCTGTGATGAAGGGTGGGGAGGGGTAGTATCTCATTAAAAGGATTATTCTGCCTAACTCTAGCATGACTAAGATGTCCACCTTCCTAGAGGTCCTTTACCCAAGTCATCCACCCTGTCTGACTAGAATGTTAAGTCTCAACTCAGGCCAGAGAATCTATTCTCTTGACCAGGAGTTTTCCATTAACGGTCCTTTGCTGCTACCGAAACACCAGGTTCTCCACCCAGGCTACCTCAGAAACCATCTTCCCTCCGGGGCTCAGCCTGCACTGCTCCACCATGCTGTGAAGCTGTGTTTCCCACACAGGGGTCTCTTACGAACACTAGGGGAAATGGAATTTCCTCTCAGAGCCTCAGGAGTCTCTACTGAGGTGCAACTGGGATTACTGAAAGGAATTTCAGGGCAAAGCACAGACAAGCAAAGTCATCAAGTTTACTCACTGGGAGAGTCAGGGGTGGGCATCAGGACACTAACTACCCAAGCTGACCCCTGTGTTACTGCAGCAGTGGTTCTCAACCTGTTGGTCTCGACCTCCTTGGTGGTTGCATATCAGACATTTACAATTCATTGACAGTAGCGAAATTACAGTTATGAAGTATCAACTAAATTTATGGTTGGAGGTCACACAACTGAGGAACTGTATTAAAGGGTCGTAGCATTAGGGAGGTTGAGAACTACTCTACTATATAGTCTTTCTAGGTTTTTCCTTTTGAAACAGGGCCTCATTCTGTAGCCAGGGTTAGGCCCAGACATCACAGACATCACCTCCTGTGTGAGCCTCCGGAGTACTAGGATCATAGTGTGCACTCCCAAAACAGGAGTTCACTGTGCTCCAGGCTGTTTCCAAAGTGATATGACATCAATGAAAGGGTGTTTACTTGAGATAGCTCTAGGCAGCAGCTAGGCAGATCTTCCTTATATAAATGTGTGTAAATGTTAGACACTAACAACTATCAAATATTAGCAATGCGTTCCATGAAGCAGGAGGTAAGAGAAGACCTTTTGAAGAAACAGTACAGGCCTGTAAGCAACAGTTTTCCTCTCCCAGAGCACGTGTGAAGCCAGAGACATTTGGAATTTTTATCAGAATAGTTGTTTAGTGTGATGCTGGCCAATATTAACCAAACTCTTGCAATGTGACACGTGCTTTTTATATCTAATCTGTAGCACCAAGCTGTTTGGACACTCCAGCTTTCAAAGAGCCAAATAGCCTATTTTCTCTATGACATACCCAGCCTTGGGTAATTTGTTATAGCAACACAAAACAGACTAACTCACAGTCTATGCTTCCAGACTGGCAGGTTAGCTATAGCTATCCTTGAGGCATTCCTTAACCATCTTGCCTTTTGAACTGTAACCCATTTTAAATTCCATGCTAGACTTGTAGACCCTGAAAGTTCAGTTAGCAGGGGTGACCTGTCCTTCAGTCTCACAGCCCTGCAAAGAAATGAGAAGCCCAGGAGGCAGACTCCTTATTCGCAAGCCGGTCCACCTCAGGAGGACTTCAAAGTCACCTTCCCTTTTGCTACTAACAACAGTCCTTGGAGGTAAAGGGGATAAATTCTCTCCCTTGCCAGTTGAAATAGCCTTGTGATTCAGCTCTGGTGTCTCCAGCTAACTCATAGGAACACGAACACACACGCACACGCACACACACACACACACACACCCCGGTTCTTTGGAATTCCTCAGGGAGGAGGTCTTAGTGGTACATTAGCGGTTGATAACTACACCTGCAGCTACAGCTGACCGCCCTGGGTGTCGTGTCCAAGAGGAAGGGTGAGCACGTGAACAGTGTTGAATCCACATGTGACTTTTTACCTTGTAAATCAGAATACAGAAAAGGACGTGTGATGTACTTGCAAGAGCCCAAGCCTAACATACATACTGCCTGGCCTGTGAGGGGTCTCTCTGCCGCCCCGCCGCCTGCCTTCCATGTAGATGGAAAGATAGTTTATGTAATGAGTAAGGACGCGGTCTGTGGAATGGGAAGGCTCTGGGCTCACTTCTGGCTCTGTTGCTGTTATCAGCTGTAACTTCAGGCAAGGTATGTGACCTCTGAGCCTTTTCCCCCAAGCCTTGTCAAACGGTGACACTAACAAGCACTGGCTTCAGCTTATCCTGTGGTTAAACAAGAGGACGCTAGTGAACCTGCAGTATTAGGTCAAGTAAACTGAGAATGAGATTTATTAGCCTATGTAAATGGCATGTGCGTAGGCAGAATGCAGGAAAACCCCTTTCCTTGGAAGTGAAAGAGCCATCAAACCTCAGAGTAGCTGACCCAAGAGGAGGCCAGAATGAAGAAAATGCTACAAAACACGTGACATGATTACAGGCACCTGCAATCCCGTTACTCAGGACAGTGACTGGGGAGGGCTGTGAGTTTGCGCCCAGCTGGTCTACATAGTAAGACCCTATCTCAGAAGAAGGGGAGACACCTACTCACCTACTCAGCAAGGAAGGTGAGGTGGCTTTTGGGGAAGAGTCATGCTATTACTACAAGCCCTTACCACATTTCTTTTTTTAATTGTTTTTATTGAGCTATATATTTTTTTTCTCCGCTCCTCTCCCTTTCCCCTCTCCTCCCCTTCTACCCTCTCCCATGATCCCCATGCTCCCAATTTACTCATGAGATCTTGCCTTTTTCTACGTCCCATGTAGTTTAGATCTATGAATATCTCTCTTAGGGTCCTCATTGTTGTCTAGGTTCTCTGGGATTGTGAATTGTAGGCTGGTTTTTCTTTGCTTTATGTCTAAAAGCCAGTTATGAGTGAGTGCATATGATATTTGTCTTTCTGGGTCTGGGTTACCTCATTCAAATTTTGCCCACAAATTTCAAGATGTCATTATTTTTTTCTGCTGTGTAGTACTCCATTATGTAAATGCACCACATTTTCCTTATCCATTCTTTGGTCGAGGGGCATTTAGGTTGTTTCCAGGTTCTGGCTATGACAAACAATGCTGCTATGAACATAGTTGAGCACATGTCCTTGTGGTATATACCCAAAAGTGGTATTGCTGGGTCTTGAGGAAGGTTGTTTCCTAATTTTCTGAGAAATCGCCGTACTACTATCCAAAGGGGCTGTATCAGCTTGCATTCCCACCAGCAATGGAGGAGTGTTCCCTTTACACATTTCTTCCCAATGGCTATAGCTCAGTAGCCACTGATATGTTGGCTGTAGATGTTTAAACTGGGGTTCTTATAGATAAAATTTTAGGTTTTTGAGAACTTTATGCATGAGTACTCAATGCACCTACATCACTCCCACCCCTTCTGATATATTTTTGGTAGATAAATTTAGAGCCAGATATAATCGTGCATACTTGTATTATCACACACCAGATGCTGAGGCAGGAGGAGCTATGCAAGGTAGGCCAGCTTGGGCTACACAGTGAACGAAAGGCCAGCCTTGGCTACAGCGCGAGACCCTATCTCAGCATAAATGAGGGAGAGAGGGGTGGAACAGAATGGGGAAGCCTTATCTGCGGTGTAATGCTAATGAATAATTAATTTGTAGTACATATTGAAAGGATTTTTTCTAATCTCCTAATGTGTCACATCATTTTTTTTAATGAGTATGCTTTTAGAATTGCAAACCCAGAAAGACACTCTGGAGGTCATCTCTTGAGCCACTAACAGTTCCATTGTTCATCCTACTCAAGGGGTTGCTTCTGTATCCGACAGTCTTTGCACCTGCCCGGGGTGCTGGTTCAGTATCATCCAGCTGACACATCATACCCACGGGAAGCATGAGGCGTTCTGGAAAAACTCAGGCGGTTTAAAGGAGATACAGCTTCTCTGCCTAACACTGGCATTCAAATCCTAATGCAACAGCATCAGTTATCTGTTGCGTGCAACAAGGCACTCCAAAGCCCAGGTGTGTCACACACAGCCCTGCGGTCTGGACTGGCTGCTCGCCTGTGCTCACTCAGGCTCCTTTCAGAGAGGGCCTGGCCGTTCCCGGTAACTGTCAACAGGTCCATCCTTGTCCTCCTCCACAGGGCCTTCTGACCTCTCTTTGCTCACGGAAATATTCCAGCAGAATAAACAGCCAGTGGGTGCTGCCAGAACCCTTAGGACCTAGCTTTGGAAGTTGCCTATGGTTACCTTTGCCATGTGCAATACAGGGTCAAGTGTGTCCACTCCTGTCCTAAATAAAGGAGTAAAAGAGGCCCTACTTCCTGGTGGGAAGGGTGGCCAATCAGATTCAAAGAAGGGGCCATGTGACTCAGCAGGGGCCATGATTGGCGCCTTCTCCCACAGCTACTAATGTTCCCTGACCCTCTGTGCATCACATTGATTGTGGGGGATGCTGATAGGGAAGCATTTCAGACCTGGGAGCCAGTGTGCTGCACAGTATACATTTTTCTCAACTTATTGGAGTGTACTTATTTGAAGATTTGCTTGTTTTTACTTTATGTGTACAGGTGTTTGCTTGCATCTGGGTAGTGCACCATGTACATGCCTGGTACCCTCAGAAGACAGAGAGGCCATCGAATCCCTTGGAACTGGAGTTTGAGACAATCATGGGCTGCCTTGTGGGTGCAGGGAAATGAACCCAAATCCTGTGGAAGAGCTGCCAGTGCTCTTGACCACACACACACACACACACACACACAATCCTGAGTGTGCTTGTTTGTATTCGGCATTCCAAAGCATGTAGTAAAAAGAAGCTTGTCTTGTACACTCTGCTTCTAGGACAAGGTCACTCAGAGGTCCCGTCCTCCACCATCACAGTTGACTTATTGAGGGTCTTCAACTGAGTTGATCAAATAAGTTGCTGAAATGACTGACTTTTCTATTTGCTAGGAACCTCAAAACAAATCTTTCTAAACTGACTAAAGTATTACCTTTGTTTTCTAGGTGATTTTTCACATCCCTTGCTTTTTTATTTGAATGCATTTTTGTTAATAGATCAGGATCTTTGATCAAAGTAGAAATCAAATTCTATCACATTCATATATTCAGATGCAGTGAACACGTGTACATAGCTGTCTATAAACAGCCCTTTATTTTAAAAGGCATTTTTATATGTGCAAAATCGCCTTGCTTATTATACGCACACGATACATGGGTACAGCCCCCCAAACCAAGTGTGACCAGTGAATGGATTATGATCTCTCTGATCACACAGCCCTGCATCTTTTCCTCCACTCATCTGTCCCTCTTAGCTGAAACTGACTCTACCTCCCTTCTCCCTCTAATCTTAAAGCATTCTCGTTCTGTTTCTTCTCTCTAGACAAGCATGCTTTTGCAGTAACAGGTGCGTGTGAGCAGGCTTTAACCCAGAGCCTCTGTATCAAGCGGAGTCCAGTGCCCCCATTTGCGTCTGCTGCCCTTATACTTAGGCATTGTTTTCTTTGCTCTACCTCCAACCCATGGACGTGCAGTGATGGACAGCAGAGCTTCCCTGGGTGCCCATTAAAAAGCAGCTGGATTTAACTTTAGAGTAAGGATCTAAATACGGGTTCCTTTTTCTCTGGCAAAATATCTAAAGGGGGGGGTCTCCTAAAACTCTTGTGCTCCAAAAGATCAAGGATATGAAGTAATACTCTAGGTTTGTGTGTGTGTGTGTGTGTGTGTGTGTGTGTGTGTGTGCACGCACACTCCTGTATGCATACACAGGAGAAAGGGTTTATAGCTTCTAATTATATTCCAAAGCACAGGTGCCATGGCACACACCTTTAATCCTAACACTTGGGAGGCTAAGGCAAGAAGACTGCTGTGACTTCAAATCCTGAACTACATAAAGAGCTCCAGTTCAGAATGGACTAGAACCCTGTCTCAACACAAAACTTGCATATCTCCAAGAAAAGTCTAGCTGGGTCTTAATAAAGAAATAAGGAGAGAGAAAGGGTACAGGCAGACAGACAGAGCATCACTGTTCCCTAGCGAGGTGTCAGGAGAAAGGGTACAGGCAGACAGACAGAGCATCACATTTCCTGGCAAGCTGTCCCTCCAAGTACTAGGCACAGAGGATGGATGTATGGAAGTTTGAGGTCAAGAAAAGGAGAAACTTACATGTAAAACAAATGAGTGGTCTTCACAAGAGAAGAAAATCGGGAAACACTGAATGAGTACCTTCCTCATGTCCGAATTTAGGCTGTGTGTTTGAGATTTTGGAAATTTTCATTTAAGCCTCTCCAACATTTTAACATGATGGAAAACATTTATGTATGGGACCTAGTTTTTGGATACCGCTTAACTCTGTTAAATGACAATCCATGTAACTCCCACAACCCAGGGGTATGTGTATGTGTGTCTGTGTGTCTATGTCTCTCTGTGCTTGATTTTTTTTTTGAGACATTTTTCTGAACAAACTCAGAACTCCCAAAAAATCTACAACAACGGGGCTGGAGAGATGGCTCAGCGGTTAAGAGCACTGGCTGCTCTTCCAGAGGTCCTGAGTTCAATTCCCAGCAACCACATGGTGGCTCACAACCATCTGTAATGAGATCTGGCGCTCTCCTCTGGCGTTTGTCATACATGGAGGCAGAATGATGTATACATAATAAATAAATCTTAAAAAAAAAATTTAAAAAAATCTACAACAATTTACAAACCACTTTTCTGGACTAAGCTAGAGGTCTTACATCATTCTCTTGTTGGAAGAGATTTAATTTAATTTCCTGTATTCAAGTTTTCAGAGTCTTAGAGGAGAGGAGAGCCGGTTGGGCATGGGCAAGTGATGAGGTGCAGTGATAAATAAAAGAAGGGCTCAGGCCATTCTGAAGGGCAGATGGGACTCCTAGGACATCGCTCTGGGGCGTGAGCTGTTGCAGGTGAAGTTTTAGGACAGTAGCTTTATGAATTAAGCGCTTCTCTTATTTCGCTCTGTTCTTGCATTTATTCTTCTGTGTGCTATTAGGCCTGGCCTGCTGTCAGTCTCTGTGATCATGAGAACAGTCCTTGTGTGTCATGTTCCAAAGGGTCTTCAGGGTGTGCTCCATCTGCTGGTTTGATACACAGGGCTTGAAGGTGGTGTGAAGTAAGTCACCCCAGGTTATCTTTCCTAGGCCCCCTATCATGAGGGGGTCATCCTCACTACTCAAGGATTGTTTCCTAATTGTTTATCTGCTTTTGCTGTCACTTCCCGGTAAACAGGACTCAGTAGTGGAAAAATCCTGTTGGTGAAATGTAGCCTCAGTATTCGGGGAAACTACTAGATAGAAGCCACAACTGTGTGAGGGTGTGTTTAAAGTAAGTGTGTGTGTGTGTGTGTGTGTGTGTGTGTGTGTGTGTGTGTGTGTGTGTGAAGTACATATGATATATATGATCATAAGCTTACTGACCTAAACATCTTTAAATGCATGATTCAGTGGCACCAAATATGCTCACAGTGTTGTGTCCTCAGAGGATTTTTCTATATAAATATTTCTACCTTGCATAGTCAGATTTATCTCTGCAGCATATGTATCTTATTCCAAATCCCAAGGACAGTGTAAGTGAAACATATCTGTTGAACACATCCGTCCCCTTTCTGCACTAACTACAAGACTGAATGTTGTAACTGCCACCAAGTGTGTCACTGACTGTCACGATTCTACTTAAGTGCGTATCACACCCTACGAATGCAGCCTTCGGGTGGCAGACGCCCTTGATTCTCTTCTGCCTCCTACGACCCAGTGGGATGGAAAGCATCTTCCCCGCATGTCTGCTTCCACTGACTCAGCCCAGCGAGTACTGATCTCCTCTTCTGCATGACAGGCCAGCTCTAGTCACCCTCCATGCCAGGGGCTTCAACCCCTCAAACCAGAAAGTACAAATAAAAAAAGGATAAGATGAATTTATTCTTACAAATAAAAAAGGATATGGTATTTAGGACTCTAAAAAGTTTAGTCACTTAAAACTTGAGGCGGTGGGATATATCATTCTAGTTCTGTAGATCTGGAGTTCAAGGCTTCTCAGGGGAAGGTGTGTTTTAGCCTATGTCACTTCACTATAGAATATATGCTACACTTAGAACCTAATGTCATTTCTTACACCTATAAGGAGACAAAAACAGAGATATGAGGATCCAGTGTGCTCACATGTATGAGGCCCTGAGTTCAGTCCCCAATGACAAGAGAATATAAGCTTTGAGTGTAAGAACGCTTGGTGGTCTATATTCTTACAAGAAGATACCATGGCCATGCGGGTGTCATTTACTTCCCATAGTAGAGCACAGATCTCTGCATATAGTTATTTGCTTACCCATCCTAACCACTTCCTGTTGGAATATGGATTCTGTGGTTAGGATGAGGACAGGGAAGATTTCTGCTCCTTCTCTCCACCCACCCCGCACAGCAGCTTTGTTAAATACGAAGAGGGCTATGAGTTCTGTAGGCGTTCTGAATAACTGTTTATTGTACAGAACAAATGTGTTTGTTACAGCATAATTATCCCACTGTTTCCCCAACAGTGCCCTCTTTCAGATCAGATCCAAAGGCTAATAGAGCAGCCAGTCATGTGGAGATGACCACAGGTGGATCATTTAGTGCTTTTGCTTTGGGTTTCAATTCTATACTTAAATCTAGGATGTCTGCTTATTTTATACAGTCCACTAAATAAAATGTTTCGCTCACATTTTACAGATGAATTTAGAGTGCCAGGGGAGGTGACATACACCTGTTATCTCAGCACTGGGGAGTTCAAGATCATCCTTGGCTACACAGTGATTCCCAGGCCAACGTGGGCTACATTTGATACCTGTCTCAAAAAGAAACAAATAAAAATCAATAAAATATTTGGGAAACAGCCGGGCACTGGTGGCGCATGCCTTTAATCCCAGCACTCAGGAGGCAGAGGCAGGCGGATCTCTTGAGTTAGAGGCCAGCCTGCCCTACAGGAGCTAGTTCCAGGGCAGCTAGAGCTGTTCCACAGAGAAACCCTGTCTCAGAAAACCAAACCAAAACAACAACAACAAAAAGTATTTGGAAAAACAGAAGGGGAAAGGGGAGATGTCGTACAGCTGTGCTTCCACTGTCTGTCTCACTCTTCTGACCCTTCCCTAGTCGCTGATGTGCACCTTGCACACATCTTGGTCACTGATGGTGCACTTTGCACACACCTTAGTCGCTGACGGCGTACTTGCACACACCTTGGTCGCTGATGGTGCACCTTACACACACCTTAGTCGGTAACGGTGCACCTTGCACACACCTTAACCAGTTCCCTCACCAGCGCTTTCCTTGTCTGCGCAGTTGTGCCAGTCCCATTAGCTGCCTACTGGTGTGAGAAGCTGGGGGAGGCCACTTGATAGACTGGGTTCAGGCACCACAGAGTCGCAAATCTAGGCTGCCAGTTCTGAACAGCTTTGTCCTGAGAACAAGGGGCTTACTGGTTGTCATCTGTCTTTGGACAAGCGACTCATCTTGGCACCAGAAAGCATTAGCATAAACTGGGTTCAAACTGGTAGTAGGTTGAACTGTAAGAAATTATTCTATTTAACTATTTTTGACCCAACATGACATTTGATTTTGTTCTGTCTACAAAGCACAATTGAGGAAATACATTTAAATTTTAGACTCTCATGATATAATATTAATCCATTTACTTAAAAAAATGCTACCTGATAAAACCAGGCTCAATAATCCAAAAGGTTATACAGCTAACCACTTTTACTTTCAGAAGTGTCATTAATGTGCAAACCATGGCAGAGTCCTAACTGGGGCAATGTCAGAAGTCTTTGCAGCATGAAGGAAGCATCCAAAAGAGGGACAGCAACCGGGAGAAGGGAGATGGTGCTTAGCACATAAGGCTAGTACCGCAAAGGGAGCCGAGGCCAAGGCCTGCTAGGCAGATCCGTGGTGGAAAGGCTGGTCATCCAGGCCCACAGAGGCAGTGATGCTCGGACTGTGCCTTTGAAATAGTACAGGTAGGTATGTAGGCATGGAATGAGCTCAGCACCACATCCCACTTATCTCAAAAGGACGGCTGCAGCCTCAGGCTTGGAAAGACCACACTGTTTGCTGATGTCTGAGGGATTTCGTTTTCCCTCTATCTTAAAAAGGCAAAATGTAAATAGTCGAAAGAAATAATCTATGCAATGCTTGATAACACCACACTGTGGTCAGCCTGACAGCTAAAGGGGAAAGAGTCAACTACATAGACCATCTGGTGGTTTGGAGGGTTATCGAGATGCAAATGCACAAAACCAGGAGAAACACCACTAGAACAACATGAGAGCCCGAGAAGCAGTGTCCATTCCTCCTGGAGCAGGCCGAGTGTGCCTTCTACAGTGTGCAGAAGGGCAGCTTCACTAGCCAGGTCACACTGCGACTCCGTGTTAAGATTAGAACAAAATACAGATTGAGCATTCCTAATCAGAAAGCTCAAAGTCTAGAAAGATCCACAATCATTTTGAACTCTGGCATGGTGCCACAAGTGGAAAATTCCACATCTGTCCTTCATGTGATAGTTCACTGTCAAGCCACAGGTGCACGGCCCTGAAAGTACCGTGTAAAATTACCTTCAGGCGGTGTGTAAGGATCAACGAGATGTAAATGAATTCCAGGTTTAGACTTGACTCCCATTTCCCACATTGTGTGTGTGTGTGTGTCTGTGTGTCTGTGTGTCTGTGTGTCTGTGTGTCTGTGTGTGTTGCAAAATCCAAAGACAATTCGCCTTCAAGCAGTCATGGTCCCAACCATCTCAGATAAGGGGTACTCAGCCTGTGTAAGAATCCATGAGATCTGATGATGACTTTCAAGTAAAATTTTCTAGAATCTTCTAATGATTTTGTGTTCTTGGCTCCTCAGCTTTCTTGTGTCCGTTCTATTTTGAAAGCTGAACTTGATAAATACAGGATTACTAATTATGAAGCATGACCTTGAAGGCCTATGCCCAGCACACGTTTCTTTGTGCTTATCTTTAAGACATGGAAGGATTCTTACTCTCTCAAGCTCTCAGGATTATCTCTTTGTGAGGGAATGTATATTTGGAAGTGGAACTGAATGTCTTCATCATTGGCTGTTCTCTACTCAGAGCTGTCTTAGGAATCTCTGAGTGTAATTGATGCCTATCCCAAATTTAATGGCATGAGCTTGCTGTTCTAATTCTGTTAAAATGTTTCATGGTTGCCCTGGCAACTGTGACTAGGTTTTTCACAATTATAACATGGAAAATAAAATTAAACTCATCAAATTAGAAAACTGACAGAAGGAATAACATTTTGTCTTTTAGTTTAAAATCTAGCATTTTAGTTGTGGTTATCATTTATCTAATTGTAAATCATCTTAATCTTAAAGTTATGAGATTCCTGGTTTTAAATATTCTTACTTCTCTAATCACAGATCTTATGGTTTGGTTTGGTTTGGTTTGGTTTGGTTTGGTTTGGTTTTTTGAGACAGGGTTTCTTTGTGTAGCACTGACTGTCCTGGAACTCAGTTTGTCTTCCAGGCTGGCCTTGAACTCAGAGATCCACCTACCTCTGTCTCCTGAGTGCTGGGATTAAAGATGTGTGTCCAACCAATCACAGATCTTGATATCCATTGCTCTCTCAAGAGTCTTATTCTTTGTAGTCTTCTATTAATGTGGTTTAATGTTTTTTCTATTGCTATAGATAAACCCCTTCTTCCCCATGCCCACCACTATCCTTCACTTGTTCTCTTCCTAAATAAATCCCTCCTTCCCCATGCCCACCACTATCCTTCACTTACTCTCTCTCTAAGTAAATCCCTCCTTCCCCATGCCCACCACTATTCTTCACTTGCTCTCTTCCTAAAATTGTGAAACTACCGTGACCTCAAGAATTAGTGGGACTCTCGCCTCTCTAACCTGCCCCGTGTTTCCTTGCTGCTAGCATCTATCCATGCAGAAGACAGGAAACCTCCTGTGAAGGACCATCAGAGTCCTCTTTATGGTGAGAAGCCTGTTGTTACAAATCACAGTGGTGATATAAGGACACTTAGGGTGTTCAGATGACAAAGTAAATAAGTGATAGAAAGGACTGAGTTGAAGTCTTAGACAAGAATAGAAAGAAAGGAAGCAGTTGTTGACATTGCTAATAAAGGCTGCAGAAGCAAACCTCTTCTAGTTGAAGGTTCCTATGAGGACGAGGGAGGCAGCTCCCTCAGTAAAGTTCTTGCTGTACAACATTAGGGTCTGGGTTCAGATCCACGGCACCCACATTAAAACCAAAAGCCTGGTATAGCAGTGAGTGCCTGGGAGTCCAGCACTGGAGACACAGACAGGAGACACTCTGGGGCTTGTTGGCCACAGTCCAGCTGCGTCAGTAAGCTTCCAGGAACCTTAGAGACTCTTACAAAAAGTAAGATGGAGAGTAAATGAGGAGGGCATCAGATGTTGGTTCTCTGTCTCTCTGTCTGTCTCCCCCTCCTCTAGGGGGAGAAGGATAAGTTCTGAAACTTCATCTTATAAAACATGATAGTTTGCCCTTATAGAGATAAGGCCTTAACTTGGAACCTACTAAAATCTATTCCTGTTAAAGTTATAAGCTGTAAAAAAAAAAAAAAAAAAAAAAAAAAAGGTTGGTGGTGGTGAAACACGATCCAGGTTGGGTGGAAGCAGACCTTTGTCTGCATCATTATGATGTGCTATGACTTATTTCTAGTAGCATATACACACTTCATTAAGAGCCTCACGTGGAAGCGGGCAGTGGTGATCACATCTTTAATTCCAGCACTTGGGAGGCAGAGGCAGGTGGATCTCAGTGAGTTCGAGGCCAGCCTGGTCTACAGGGCAAGTTCCAGTAAAGCTAGGGCTACAAAGAGAAACCCTGCCTCGGGGGGAAAAAACCAAACAAACAAACAAAAAAGTGGCAACTATCATAAATCAGTATATCTGTTGTTCTATTAGAAGGAACTTACTTTATCATGTTCTAGGGTATTCTATTTTAATTAGCTGAATATGAACATAATAGAAAAATGAAATTTAAGTACCCATTTAACTTAAGATTTGCCTTTAAGGAGTTTTGCTTTTGTTTTTGTTTCTGGGGAAATGCCTTTTTCTTTTTTCCTAATAAATATGCTTTTTCACAGAGGACTCAACTCTGTTCGTAGCGTATGAAGTGATTGCCTTCACGGGGTTCTCACGTAGCTTAAAGTTTTTTATCTGTCCTTACTAATAACTGAACCACATGAAAGAAATCATGAACAGAAGTCTCCAGGTATTTCTCACCTGTTTGTGCCTAAATATTTAAAACTGAAGATGCATTTTTCTAATGATAAATGGCAGTGAACACCAGTGTGTTTGAATAACACAGAAAAAAGATTAAAACTGTAAGTTAGCTGTATTCATCCTACCATTTGTAAGTAGCTGCGTCAACATTTGTGTGCATCATTCTGGCTTCTAAAAACGGCATGTATCTGTTTTAAAAGTTGGTGTATCATACATATGTAGTGTTATAGCCTATTTTTACTTGGTTTCAGCTGCATTTTTGAGACATTGTTCTGAAGTAGCTTTGACAAGTGTCCTCTCATTTGAGATTCCTACAAAAAGAGCTGGTGGTTTATTGTTATAATTTGCATCTTTTTTAATGATGGTAACGATAAGCATTTTACATGCTTATTGGCATTTTCCATCTTGCACAAATGTTTATGCCTTCAGGTATTTTCTATTTTCCCCCAGCACTGGGGGTTAAGCCACTGATTCTCACTTGCTAAGCAAGTGCTCTACCACTGAACTACATCCCCAGCACCTTTGACATTTCCATTTGAGATGTGTTTCTCCTAAAGAATACTTATTTATCAAGAACGCGTATCCTTTTCTGTCCACGCCTATACCGAATAACTTTCTCGTGTCAGCATTAGCGATTTATTGCTGTTACAGGGTTTTGTTTAAATTTTTGTCATTTATGCTGATTTGGGATGGCCCTCAGTGGTCAGACCCTCATTGAACTGGTTTTGAACAGCAATTGACCTATAAACTGTAAACTCATAAGAGCTGACGAACCCTAAAGCCTGGAAGCCAGGGCAGGATTAACCCAGCTCAGATGCACTCAGCCTTCCCGTTCTAACTAGGTCAGTCTGCAGCGACTCTCCCAGGCTCTGGGCTATTTTTATCAGTGTTTCTTCTGCCTATGAAAATTAAAATTGAGAAAACCTACAGATGCTTCCCATATGGTTGGTATTCATCACATGTTGTGCTGAAGGTTCCATCTGAAGAAGCAGAGTGGGAGTGGATAGGAGGATAGGAGCAACCACAGCAGCAAGCCCCTGCCTGCAGGGAGGTTCAACCTTTCTATGAACCTTCTGCCCTTCTCTGGGGGTCACCTCCATCCAGTTGACTGCCACGCCTGCTGTTTAGTGTGGTGCTTTATGAAGGCATTGAGTGGTTTTCCCCTTCTTCCCTCTGTTCATGCCACTTTATTCAAATAAATATCTCCTTGATTTTTATGACCTTTGTTGATTTTCCACCAGGCTTAATGAATCAAGCAGATAGCGGGTGCTACCCCACATGTGGGACTTAGAGAGCCTCTGCTTTTGTAGCCAGTTGTGCATGTTCCCGCATCTGTGTGTTTAGGCGCAGGGGAGTGGGCGATGATGGTTTACCGCCCTAATTGGTCCATTAGACCTACTCGCCAGTGCATGAAGTTCTAGGAAGATGGAAAAAAAATGTTGATGCACATCAGACTTGTGGAGCCTACTAATGGAGGGTAATATCTATAATATCTATTTTTGCCATCTTTAAAAATGCATTATGGATTTATATTTAAAACCCCAAAAAGCAAGAAGAATTGATTATTAAGTCATCAAATTTAGTTACCTTCTTCTGAGGCAATCTGGTGACCCTCTAAATTAGATTTCCCCTAAATTTCCAATTTGTGTGCTTCTGCTGACACATTTGAGTAGGAAAGAGAATTTACTGCTGTGCCATGTTGATTTTATGGGAAATTATGTGAAACTGTATAATGTAAATGGAGTTTTAAGAGAGACTCTTGTAAATAATATAATTTAAGAATATATTTTAAGGTGGGTGTGGACCATGCTATAAACCCAGCACTTAGGAAATGAAGGTAGAAGGAAAATTAAAAGTTCCAGGCATCCTCCAACGCATAGGGAGATCACGTCCAGGCTGGGCTACACAAGGCCCTGGTTGAAATAATAATAATAAATAATAACAATAATAGCAAAGAATTCCCATAACTACTTAGGATAATAAATCCTTTTGAGAGGAAAAAAAGTAGAAAGCTCAATTAAGTTGGGACCCTCATAAAATTACTGGCCTTAAGATTCTACAAGTTTTAATTGTTATTTACTTGTCATTTTTAAAAAGAGGAGACATGATTCAAACCACTTCCCAAGTGCATTTATGTGTGAAGTCTATCCTTTTGGAAGCAGAACATGCCCTTGGCAGATCCTGAGCCTTCGTTGTGCTTGCAGTTCAGGAATCATTGAACTTGGTTAGATTTATTTTGTAATAGAGACATGTACATTAAATGTATCCTAATACATAGCAAGATGCCATTATTTCTTTTTATGTGCAGATACTGGCAAGGAGAGCTGAGGCTGTAACTCCTTGGGAGAGTACCTGCCTATCTTGTTCAAGGAACTGGGTTGGCTCCCTGGTACTGGGGGGTGGGGAAAGCTAAGGAATTCACCAATTGTTTGAGAGTTTAATAACTTAGTAAGTATGTAGTTAAGGGGACTGGGGACGTGGCAGTTAATAGGGCTGACTGCTCTTCCAGAGGACCCAAGTTCCATTGCCGGCACCCATATGGCATCTCATAGCTGTCTGTAACTCCAGTTCCAGGGATCTAACACCTTCACAGACATACTTGCAGGCCAAACACCAATTACATAAAGTAAAAATAAATCTTTCTTTTAAAAAAATCACCATCCATCCACATCCTACTGGAATGGCTGTTTGGGGAAAGAGGAAAAACGGGGTGAGGGGATGAGATTGCTTGTTAAAGATGATGCTGTTGACATTTCAACAAAAGTAGCTTTTATTCCACAATTCCTGACTATTACAGTGCTATCTTCAGTAAGAACATGTACTTAGCTTTTATCTTACTTTATGGGGGGGCATAAAATATATTTCTTCTTGCTTTTGTGTTAGAACACTGCCAGTGTTTCATTTGGCTCAAGTTGTTCAATGTTGGATACATCCTGGTTCTAGGAGGGCCCGACCTTTCTAGAGATGGAACTTCTAAGGTTAAGTCTGAGATATGAATAAGATTCTCAAGTCGGCTATACCCATGGTGGATTGCTCTCTGAAACTGCCCTCGCTCTTGCCTTCTGTTCCAGAATTCCCTTTACCACAGGACAGTCAGTCCCACCTCCAGTTGCTTTTGCTTTCTTTTCATACTTAGTTTTGGCTAGTGTGAAATCAGGAACCACTGCTTTTCTCATCTGAAATCAGATTGATTTTTTATTTTGTAAAGGGGAAAGGGAAAAGCACCTGAAGATGGTATACTATGTGAAAGAATAGATTTGATCCTTTCTTCTGGAGTTGGAACAAGTTGCTTATAATTGAGATGGAGAAAGGAATGCATGAGGAACTCACATTCCCTTTCTGTCTTTTGCTTTGGAGAAGTTGTGCTGGTCTATTTTAGTGAATTTGAGTGTTTTTGCATTCAATTCTGTTTCCATTTTTATTAATGTTCCTGTGTATATGAAAGAGCCCACAGTTGCATTCATTTTTTTAAGATCAGGAATAAATAGGTTTCAGCAGCCTCAACTTAAGCCTTTTTCATGTAATTTCAGGCCTCAGGAAAAGTTGAAGAGCTGCGAGAATGATATAAAGGTTTCCTGTGTACCTTTCTCTCTTAAAGTGTTGGGGATGGAGAGATGGGTGCTCTTCCAGAGGTTTCCTCCACTGTTAATTTTTTAACTTGTTATTAAAAAAAAAGTTTCAAGTAAACATACACGCACACACACCAAAATTAACTAAACCCAAAGACTTAAACTTTTCTTTAAATGATTTTCCTTTTAATGAACGTGGTGTTTTGCTTTCGTTTCTGTCTGCTTGAGGGTGTCAGATCCCTCAGAACTGGAGTTACAGACAGTTAGTTGTGAGCTACCATGTGGTTGCTGAGTATTGAAACCTGCTCCTCTGGAAGAGCAGTCATTGCTCTTAACTGCTGAGCCATGTCTCCAGCCCTGAGAATTTAACTTTTTAAGATGTTTTAAAATTTATTTTAATTATCCGGGTTTTTTTTTCACTTCATCTGACTTTATTTTTTTTTTCATTTTTCCCCATATTCTTTTATTTTTCCATTCGAAAAAAAGAATTACATTTCCTCCCCATCTCCCAGTCCCCTCCCGCTCTTCTCCCCCCCCACTGCTTCCTTAAAAGAGGGCATGGTGCCCAGCCCTGTGGGAAGTCCAAGGCCCTCCCCCCTCTATCCCGTCCTAGGAAGGTGTGCATCCAAATCGACTAGGTTCCCAAAAAGATAATACGTGCAGAGGAGATAGGTCCTAGTGTCATTGTTGATGGCTTCTCAGTCTGCCCTCATTGACAGCCACATTTAGAGAGTCCAGTTTGATCATATGCTCGTTCAGTCCCAGTCCAGCTGGATTTGGTGAGCTCCCATTAGATCAGGCACACTGTCTCAGTGGGTGGACCAACCCCTCGTGGTCCTGACTTCCTTGCTCATCTTCTCCCACCTGGGCATATTGTATTTCTCAAATACAATAAAGTAGCTCCAGTAAAACACTACTGTATAACACCATTTGTCCCGGGGATGCAAACTCAGGATTGTGCACTGTATTTCCTTGTCTCTAATCTTAAGCTTCCTCAGGGTCTTTCTGTGTAGTTACTAACACCTCAAAAATGAAGTGTCTAGGCCAGTTTTTCTGGAGTAGACTCTCTATTTGGGATTTAGCTAATGGATGATTAAATTTAGGTTCTGTACTATGGGCAGGAATGACACAGAATGGTATTTCATTTGGCATGTACCATATCAGGATGCAGGATCTGTCCCAGTCCTGTGATAGTAACCTTTTCACCTGGTGATGGCGTGTCTGCTAGATCTTTCTCCACCATCAAGTAGCTAGCTTTTGTTTTGTAGTTACTTTGTTGTGGGAAGGTATTTTGAGACTTTGAAAATGTGCTCCTCTTCCTCATATGCTTAACCATGAGTTTTAGCACCAATTATTCTTTCCTGGAGCAATTGCTATTCTGTTAGATGCCAAGTAGAGATCTGGTAATTCATTATTCTCTCTGCATATTTTAGTTGGCCTTCTGCCATAAAAACTCCCTCCCCTTCCCTTTTAATTTTTATCAGTATACACTAATGAATGTTTACTTTCTTCTATTAGTTATAGTTCTTTTGCCAATTATTTTTATTTATTTCAGCATATTTTTATGCTAAAGTTCTCTCATTTGATCAGTGAGACCCCTTTCAAATTTTCACAGTTCAGTGGGTATTATGATATGTGTGTTGTAAAAGTACAAATAATCTAAAATTAGGTTGTGTCCTATATAAATTAGGATGATCCCCTACAGTTCAGTATTGTGTAGCCACCGGTAAAGGTGTTTTGGAAGTATTCCTGTTAGACAGAAGCTATCCAGATGGATTCCAAGATAGTATAACATGAAGATTCTAGGTTTTGCATTATACACATAGATCTTTGAAAAAAATCTGTAAGAGCATATACTAAAATGCTTGTGGTATTTATATCTAGACTGAAACTGTAGCTTATTATAAGCATTATGCCCATATATATTTTCTATTTTCCAGACTTAAATTTGTTAACTTGATATCTTTTGAAGAGTAAACCTTCATATTACTGGAAATTGACAGTACCATTGCATAGTAGGCCTTTGCAATTTGGATAAAAGCTTTTCCATGCTGAGGCTCTTAGGGAAGATTAATCAGTGAGCTTCTGCATTTGTAAAAAGAGAGAAAGCCTTTCCTGCCAGAGGATCAAGGCAGGCTTCCTGCAGAGATGCCATTGGCTTAGGCTCTGGAAGCATCTGGGAGGTTTCACATAGATAACTGAAGAAATGGTTCAGGCGGGAAGAAGCACAGGTGGAGTAGCTAACATGGGACTGCAGCTGTCGGGTTCTGCTGCTAGCCCTCCATGGAGGAAAATCCCCTCTGAAATACATTGTAATTAACCTGAATGATTTGACACTAAAACAGAGAGCTCAGATCTAATAGACCTCTTAAAATTCATCACGAGTGCCTGGAGAAATAGAATTCTTTCCATTGGGGGAAGCAGTTGACTCTTCTAGCAGTTTCAACTTAAATCATCCCAACTAACCAGACAATTGGCTTCGCTTGGTTGTTCAATAAGATGTCTGACTTCCAGTATTCAACTTTTTTGACATTTATTTTTTTCTTTGACTTTTTTTTTTACTTTTGAGATTATATTTATATCATTTTCCCTTCCCTTTCCTCCCTTCCCACCCTCCCATATCCCCATCTTTGCTCTGCTTCAAATTCATGTCCTTTTTTTCTCATTAATTGTTGTTACATGAATATATATATAAACATATACATATGTATACACACACATATATATGCGTAGACATATATTCCTAAATATAACAGGCTCAGTCTGTATAATGTCATTTTCAATAACTGCAATGTGTAGTGGCATTTCAATTGTATTTTATTTTATTTTTTATTTTTTTATTTTTTTAATTTTTTTTTATTTTTCTCTGCTCCCCTCCCTGCCACTCCCTTCCCTCCCTCCCTCAACCCTCCCCCAAGGTCCCCATGCTCCCAATTTATTCAGAAGATCTTGTCTTTTTATACTTTCTACTTCCCACGTAGATTATATCTATGTAGGTCTCTCTTAGTGTCCGTATTGTTGTCTAAATTCTCTGAGATTGTGGTTTGTAAGATGGTTTTCTTTGCCTTATGTTTAAAAACCACCAATGAGTGAGTACATGTGATAATTGTCTGTGTCTGGGTTACCTCACTCAAAATAATGCTTTCTAGTTCCATCCATTTTCCTACAAAATTTAGGCTGTCGTTATTTTTTTCCTGCTATGTAGTACTCCATTGTGTAAATGTACCACATTTTTTTTTTATCCATTCTTCGATCGAGGGGCATTTAGGTTGTTTCCAGTTTCTGGCTATGACAAATAAAGCTGCTATGAACATAGTTGAGCACATGTCCTTGTGGCACGATTGAGCATCTTTTGGGTATATACCCAAAAGTGGTATTACTGGGTCTTGAGGA
>PVIU01003593.1:0-73148 GCA_004026605.1 Ondatra zibethicus
GTGAAGTGGCAGGATACAAAATCAACTCAAAATAATCAGTAACCCTCCTATACACAAAGGATAAAGAAACAGAGGGGGAAATCAGAGAAATATCACCTTTCACGATAGCCACAAATAGCATAAAGTATCTTGGGAAAACACTAACCAAGGAAGTGAAAGATCTATTTGACAAGAACTTTAAGACCTTGAAGAAAGAAATCGAAGAAGATATCAGAAAATGGAAGGATCTCCCATGCTCCTGGATTGGTAGGATCAATAAAGTAAAAATGGCAATTCTACCAAAGGCAATCTATAGATTCAATGCAATCCCCATGAAAATCCCAACAAAATTCTTAATAGACCTTGGGAGAACAATAACTAACTTTATATGGAAAAACAAAAAGCCCAGGAAAGCCAAAACAATACTATACAATAAAGGAACTGCCGGAGGCATTACCATCCCTGACTTCAAACTCTATTACAGAGCTACAGTAATGAAATCACCTTGGTATTGGCATAAAAACAGAGACGTTGACCAATGGAATTGAATCAAAGACCAGATATTAATCCACGAACCTATGAACACTTCATATTTGACAAAGAGGCTAAAATTATACAATGGAAGAATGAAAGCATTTTTAACAAATAGGGCTGGCATAACTGGATGTCAACCTGTAGGAGAATCAAATCAGACATTCTTCAAGGCCCACAGAAAAGTGACTACTGAACTTTGATAAGACAAGGTAGGCAAATTCTTCAAAATTCCTGTTTCACAGTAATATCTGTCACATATTCTAGGTCTGTAGGTCAAATATTGGATACCCTAGTATTGCATAAGAACCTTGAGTGACTGTGCAGGAAGCCAGATATCTTTTTCATTTCAACAGTATTGGAAATAGCTTGCACTGTATTTCCTGTTTACTCAGGTAATATTATATTCTTCTGGATCTTTGACAGAGTTGAAGACTAGATTGTTATAGTTTTCCTTAGTTATGATAAAGGGTAAATTATGTACAGAACTTTGGATTAGTCAAGATGGAATAGATAATACAATGATTTCTCCAAATTTTCCAAATTTGAAGGGACCGGATATTGTAAAAGTATTTGAATAACTGTTCTTATTGTAAATTGTTTTACTGTGTTAGAATTAAAACTTTTTTATTTAGACAAAGGGGGGAAATATTGTAGAATATTCCTTTTCACTGTAGGAAGATGTGTCACTGTAGTTTGTTTAATTAAAAACTAAATGGCCAATAGCTAGACAGGAGGTATGGGTAGGACTTCTGGACAGAGAAAGCTCTTCAAAGAAGAAAGGCCAATTCACTAGCCAGATGGAGATGAAGTAATATGGACAATACAGAATAAAAGTAGCCAATCCATGTAAACAAATGGAGATTTAAAAGTATGGGTCAATTTAAGTTATAAGAGCTAGTAAGAAAAGCCTTGGCTATAAAATGGGCTTTCATAATTGATAATTAGTCACCATGATATTTTTTGTGATCTGGCAGTCCAAAGAAAAATCTGTCTACAGAAAACATTGGAAAAATAGATGTTACTTGGACAAATGAATCAGTTCCAAGACTAGCTGCAGTCTGTTTTCTTAGACATAGTGTTCAAGTCTTTTCTTAACTCCCCTTTGCATTTTACTATGACAGATTTAACATATCCTCCAGCTTTGCTAATGTTATTCAAAATTCTCTGGACTCTTGGCCATAACTGTTGAGGAACAATTTTTGTACATTTTAAATATGTATTGCTCTTGTTGTTAGTAAAAAAACTGATTGGCCAATGGCTAGGAATGATTTTTAGTGCAGAGAGAATTCTGGAATCAGAATAGTTGTCAGCTTGCAAGAAATGAAACAGGAAATACAGGAGAGATAAAATCCATGAGCGTCAGGATTGCAGATAGATTAATAGAAATAGGTTGATTTAAGTTGTTAAAGCTAGTTAGTAATAATTCAGAACTATTGGCCAAGCATTTATGAATAATATTAAGCCTATAATAATAGTATATGGTTATTAGGGAGCAGTGGTCAAGAACAGAGAAATTCTGCCTACACATAAGCTGTACTTTCTTATTTCACTAAGGTTAGAAACGTAGAATTACAAATACAGTCTGATCCTTTGGTTTTTTCATAACCTAGGTATTTTTTCCAAGGTTTGAGGCAGTCATTTTGAAATCTGAACAAAGGAACAAAGAAAGAAAGGAAGGAGTGAAGGAAGGAAGGAAAGAAGGAAAGAATACAGTTATTTCCATTCCTCTATTGCTTCATGAAAGGATAAAAGACTAACTTTTATATAATTAATTAGTCAGCACATATAGATCATTCACTTTTATAAATTTCCTCACTAATATCTGAACCATGGTATCTCTCCACAATTCACTTTAGGGAGCAAAATTCCATTTTCTGGTTTAAGTGAATTAAGCTTAATCGTTTTCATCTATTGAAGCAATCTCTTATTGCACAAAAGATTTTAATGAAGTCTCTTTTGCTTATTCACCAACATCTGTAAAGTATAATTTTCTTTGTCATCCAACTTTGAAAACTAAAATAGGTTTATAGTTCTTAGCAAACTCTTGTAAGAGAAGGCAAGATACCAATAGTTCTCAAAGCCCAGATTCTGGCCCCAACATTTCCCTAAGGATCTTCCTTAGTGTCATTGTTTCAGTTTTTGTAGGATGGAAACAGCGATCTGCATAAGAAAGCTGTGAGACTCCACTGTTCTCAATTCTCTTTACTCTTAGAAATGAAAAATGGATACTTAAGAGCTGTTTTGTTGAAAACAATTTACTCTTTGTTTTGACCCTGAAGGTAACTAAATGGAAGATGAAAGCATAGTATCTGTGCATTCATTTGGTATCTGTTTCCTTTACTTTGAGTTCCATGCTTACCTCTGCACACAGGCATGCTAATTACTTAAGAGTGTCAGTCTAACATGTCTTAATCCCTTTCAAGATGGAAAGTGATGTGGGATTGCTATGAATATTTTTTTTTACCATTGGTTAATAAAGAAGCTGATTTGGCCTCTTTCATATATAGGTACTGTATATGCAAGAGGGAAAACTAAACTGAATGCAGGGAGAAAGAAGGTGGATTCAGGCAGATATCATGTAGCCACCCAAGATGCAAGAGGTAACAAACCATGATAAAATAAAACAATAAAAATGGATTAATTTAAGATGTAAGAATTAGTTAATAATGAGCCTGAGCTAATATGCAAAAGAGGATATAATTAATATTTAAGCCTCAGAGTGGTTATTTCATAAGCATCCTTGGAAACAGGAAGGTGGAGAGAACCCAGTACAGGGGGACCAGTGGGATGAAAAATACTTGTAGATACATGAAAGCACAGTGGTAAGACATTGTCTCAAACCCACAATAGCCTTGGATTTCAGTAAGAACAAAACCCTGGGCATATCCAGGAGACAGGCAATTATCAGTCTTGACAAGACTAAACACTGCAAAGCTTAGTACTTTGTATGAACTAGATTGACCCTTTCAAACAAAGAAAGCATTAAAGACTTGGTCTCCTTGCAGTGCCAAAAGTATGACATGATAGGACTAACCACAGCTTGACAAGGACTGCTTAATTCCATATGTTTCTAACTCCTGAGCCACTTAATCCTCTATTTAACTCCCCAAGTTTTTCAGCACCAGAACATTGAGACAGTAACCTCTTCCTAGTGTGTACTGAACAATTTTTTTTTCTGCATAACCTTTGCCTTTAATTGGCATATCAGACAGGTGGCCCAGCCTAGCCTCTTGGAGATGGTAGAACCTGACATTTCTTTTTGAATCTCCAGCTTCATAAGCACTTATTTAATATGGGAATTATTTTATACTACAAAGCAAATAAAGACTGATATCATGTTTTTTGTAGATATTATTAATCTCTTAAGAGCCTTAAAAAATATTTTCCACTGATAAGGTGGTCAAGAGATACTTAAGTTAGAAGTGAACAAAGGTAGACAATGTATTGTATGATGAGACCAAGAGGAAATTAATATTGTATTGAAATTTCAACAACCTTCTCTGAAGGCTTAATTTTCTGGGAAGTCCAAATGCTCACTGTGATAGTTAGCACTGATTGTGAACTTGATACAGTCTGGAACCACCTACAAAACAAGCCTGTGGGTTTTCTAGGAATGGATTTTCCTTATCAATTCATTTACACTTTGGAACATTTACCTTAAAAGTATGCAACAGCATCCCATGGGCTAATGTCCTAGTCTATATTAAAGGAGAAAATGGACTGAGCATTGCACTCTGTTTCCTGAGAGAATGTGTTACGCTGGGACAATGGTCTTGTACCTTGTAAAGATTTGTTACTTGTATTTTAATAAAATGCTGATTGGCCAGTAGCCAGGCATGAAGTATAGGTGGGGTGACCAGGCAGAAAGTATAGGCAGAGCAATAAGAACTAGAGATTTCTGGGAAGAGGAAAGATGCAATTTGCAGTCATCACCCAGACACCGAGGAGGCAAGATGAGAATGTCTTACTGATAAAAGGTACCAAACCATGTGGTTGACACAGACAAGAATTATGGGTTAATGTAGGATGTAAGAGTTAATAAGAAGCCTGAGCTAATAGGCCAATGAGTTTATGATTAATGTAGACCTCTATGTGTTTCTTTGGACTGAATGGTTGTGGGACTGGGAGGGACAGAAACCTCTGTAAACAGGGTATATGCAGTCTCACACTCCTTTTGCCATGCCTTCCCCACTGAGATGGACTGGATTCCTTTAAACTGTTAGCCAGAATAAACTCTTCTTCCTTATGTTGATGTTGTCAAGAACTTTGTGTCCACACATGTGAACTAATTACTACTCTCTAAGGTTATACTAAAAATATCATAAATTATGAATTTTAACCATAGGTTTGTCATTAAATAGATTTATAAATTTCGGGAACTTTAAAATTTCCTTGACAATCAACATTTTGACTATGAATGTAAAAGACACTGATTGATTATTGATATCTGTTGATAACTAATTTCATACATCTAAGGATACATCACATACCCATACATCTGTAATGATTTCAATTCATCAAAATTTGGATATACATTTGGTGATTGCTTTGGATTTGCAGAACATACTTATAACTCATGCTCAGTACTCTTAATTCTGCCCTCCTTATCTTGTCTTTCCTTTTTGTTTACTCAAGTTACTTACAACTATTTCATGTTTATTCTTTATATACTTATATACATTGACTAATATTTTAGATGTTCTTTTGAATTAGAGATATGACTGTTGACAAAAATATTTTTCCTTGTTGTATTCAAATTAGAACAATGCAATTTTTGATGAAGTGATTGAAAAGCAGTTCTTTTATGACCTTGATGCATTATGTACATGTTAGGGGATAATTTGCCCTGAAACATATTCTTCTAGGAATAGACTTTGACTTCAAGGAGGGTGACAAACACATTGTGAGCAGAACTTGTTCCTGTGTTTCTTTCCCTCTGAGTATTTTGACTTTCAAGAAGTGTTTTAGGTTCCTGTGTTTACTTTTCTGATAGATTTTCTTGCTTCCAAGTACAAATCAATAGTGTTATACCAGATTGACTTCCTCCAATGTAAAAATATACAAAAAAGGGATGATATATTCATCCCTTCCCCCTTCTCCTTTATTATTTTAGAACTGTAGGTGCCAGATTATTCATTGGTTCACAACCATTAACACAACAATGATCAAACAGAAAGACTATAGGCATAAACCTGACAAGAGCAAGAAAACTGATGACTGCTGGAACCCATTTTTAATATAATAATATTTCAGCCTGCAGCAATATTCTGACCTTAAGCAAGAGGAAGTTGAGGGCTTTAGTAGAGTTTCTTTTAAACTCTTTCTTTCTGCTCCCAAGCTGCTGACTTTGTAAAGCCTGGCTTCTTCTCTGTTTGCTTTCTAAAGAATAGTTTTATTTTAAAGCAGATTTCACTTCAATAATGCTTGGTTAATTGTATAAACAATCACAGTGGTAAACAGAAAGTATTTCTTGACAGGATAAAATATGCACAGAAATTCATTCTTTTCCCTCAAACACCTTAAAATTTTTGGTTCTAATTATTTAAATAGTCACTCAGTAATAACAAAAATCTTTCTTACAGAGGTCCTAAGTTAAGGCATTTTTTGTTGTTGTTGGTATACAGGTACATTCAAATACCAATATTAATAGGCATTAGTGGTAAACTCTTAGCTTGAATTAGAAGCTACATGCATTTAACAAGCTCCCCATTATTTTAGTTTGGCTGACAATGGCAACAATCTAGCAAATTTCTAGAGAGGGATACATTAGGTGCATGTAAAAATATTTATTTATATCTTGAAACACGCTTAGTATTCAATTAGTTATCAATGATGGTAAATCTGTGTGTCCTTCTCTCATTGTCTGCTTATCTCTGAGTCAAATAGGGTAAAGTTCATCCTTGGCTGAGTTGAGAACGGTATCCAGGACAAACAAAGATGTCTTAGTGTAGGAGATAGGTGCTCCTAAATGTCGTGAGCAATCTTCATTCTGATAAATTTGATTATGATCCACTCTGATATACTTTTGTTATTTCACAAAAAATCAGGAATGCATTTGAATACTAATTTTCCTTCCTGAATATAGTTAGTGATTCTGCCCAATCCATTTCATCCAAGGTCATGATTCATTAAAAAACAGACTTTGCTCAATAGCTTCTCATATTTTCCTGTGTTGTTTTCTACAGGTGTTATGGAAACTCTAAAGGTAGCCCCCAGCATTTTTCTTAGAATTAAAACCCTGAGATGATCATTCTGGCAATTAGTAAAAAGTAGCCTGATGACATTACTCCAAGACATATCTTTTCCTAAAACTGTATTATGTTTTTCTCAGCTACCAAATCTGGGATCAGTTTCTGAAGAGGAGAGTAGATCAGAGTCCAGAGCAAGATCTTAGCAATTCAGCAGTACTGACATGTCACTTAGCACAATTCCTCTCTTCACCTAGACAGCTCCAAAGTGAATGCTTAGTCAGTTCCCCAGTCAATATATCACAGGAGCACAGATCCAATAGTTATGGTCTTCAAATGAAGCCTGTAATCACATAGAGGTATATGTTCAACCACAGAATAATTTCACTACTTCATCATTTTGATTCTGATCCCAATTCTTTCACTTTTCATGAATCCCATTTTTATGAAGGAATTTATGTCTATATCTGCATACCTGATTTAATTAGTCATGAATTTCTTTTTTTAAATTTTTGTTACTATAATGAAAGACATATTGCATGCCATTCATTAGATTAGTAGTTCTAAAGTTTGAAGTTCAGCAATATCAACTAAAACTATGTTGTTTATGGACAGTTATAGTTCCCATCTATTAGCAGCAAACTTTTATCTTTAAAAGTCACAGATTTGAAACCTATTAAACATGATCTCCACTTTCTATTTTCTGTTAGGCATCTAAAAAAAAAGCTACTTTTCTTCATGCCGTGATTGATTAATATAATTTATAATCCAATTTAATCTAATCTGCATATACTGTTTGTATATATTCATAGTAGTTATCTGTTCATCGTTCATGGACATTTAGGTCTCATCCATGTTGTGGATTTACTGAATGGTTCACTAATAGTTGTAGGGATGTATTTTGATTTCATCCTCCTGATTTCTTTGATGCATATTCAGAAGTGAAATTCTTCACGGATATGAAAATAATATTTTAGTTTCCTGTACAATCCTGTTGGTCACACTGTCAATTTAAATTCTCAACAACAGGTTCTAAATTTTCTGTATAGTCAGCAACTCATATTTCTGTAGGTTTGGATATATCTTGAGAGTTGCTGCCCTAATGTGTAGAGTAACTATTTGGGCCTTTGATTTACATTTCTCTTAATTATTAATGATGTATAAAATGTTGTTTTGAAATTATTGTCCATTTCTATTTCTCTGTTTTAGATGTGTCTACTCAAGGCATTTGTCTCTTCAGTCTTGAGGCCATTGAGTTTCTTCAGTATTGGTTCTTTATATATCATTTAAAATATTTCCACAGCTCTATAGACAACCATTATGCATTTTGAAAGTGTTCATTGGTGCACAGTGAGATTAAGTATCATGAGGCTGAATTAATCTATTTTTCTTTTGTTGCTTATGTTCTGTATGTTTTTTTATTTAGCAACCACTACACAATACATTGTTGGGAAACCCCAGGCTATGTTTTCTTCTAAGAGTTTTATCATTTTGTTTTTATGTTTAGGTATTTGACTTATTTTAAGTGAAATTTTGGTATAGGGCAATAGTTGATAATACAACTTAATCCTTTGCAAGAAGCTATCTGATTATTCCATTATCATTTATAGAGAAGATTGTCCATCCATTCCTCTGTGGATTGTCTTGGTGTCCAGCAAGACTCATTTGATTGCAAACTTAATGATTTTCCTTTCTTCAGGAGGGCTCGTCAATCTATGCCATTAATGTCTGTGTTTATGCTAGTACAATATTTTTATTAATGTAGACTTTAGTATATTTGGAAATTAGAAAGAGTATTAAAACTTAATCTTCCTTTTTATGTTTGTTTTAGCAAAACGTTGATGTTCTGTATATATTTTCTGATGAACTTTTCCAGTTTTACAAAACAAATCATTATATTGTAATAGGATTATATAGACTTATATATTGTTTTAGCCAGTTTAGAATCTTAAATTTATGTATTCCCCATATGCAAGGTTTATTTTCCTATTTATAACTTTTTAGTCTTTTAGGAATGTGCTATAGTTTTCAGTTGTAAGTCGTATAAAAGTGAAAGTCTTTCACATGTTGGTTAAATTGAGTAATTCTTTTAAAACTTATTTTTAATTGTTTAAGAATCATATAGCTATGCAAAATGTATTTAGATAAATTTATACCTATTCTTCCCCCTCAATTTTTTATCCATGTACATATCTCTTTCCATCCTAATGTTATGCCCTCTTCTTTAAAGCTAAATGTCCAGATAATACTGCCTGTATGTTCATGAGTGTAGAACCATCTACTTGAGCACAGTTTTACTTATCCCTCCCCTTGCATCCTCCTCATCCCTGCTTTTCAACCCCCACCTTATTTATGTTTTCTGTCCCATTTTATCCTTCTCCTCTTCATATTACCTATGTATTATTCCCCATCTTTGGCATAACTGCTCATGCTCTGCTTTTTAAGGGTATTCAAATTTAAACACGCACCTTAAAAATTCAAAGATAGCTTCCACATTTACTGAGAACATGCAACATTTGTCTTTCAGGGTTTCTTCTTGCAGGATAATAATTTCCAGATATATCTATTTACATGCAAATTTCTTTTTGCTTTCCAATCAAATAGTATTCCCTTGTATATGTTTATAAAATTTCTATTATACATTCATTAATTTATAGTCTCATAAACTGTTTCCATTTCCTGTCTATTATGAAAGGAGCAGTAATGAAGAAAGTTAAGCAAGTATCTCTCTAGCAGTTTTAGAATTCTATGGGTGTATACCCAGGGAGGTTATAGCTAGCATTTCTCACTTTGTGGGAAAGTATCATATGTATTGATTGTGGTTACACAAGTTTGCATGGCCATTGTCAGTTAATAGCTGTTCTTCTTTGGTTACATTTATACTAGCATTTTTGTCATTTTTCTTTTGATCTTAGATATTTTGATTTGTATAATATTAAGTTATGAATAGAATTTTTTGTTTCTTTTTGTTTTATTTCATTTTGGTTTTTAGACAGTCTAATTATGTAGATATGATTGGCCTGTAACCTGCTGTGTAGACCAGGTTGGCCTTGAATTCACAGAGGTTTCCCTTGTACTTATGGTTATTAGTTTTTTTTCCTGATTGATTAGATATGTGTCAGAGCCCACAGAAGTGGATCTGTTCCACCTTGACCAAAGGTCAAACAGTTCAGACCTATTCTTGCTCCTTTGAGTTTATTGATATAGGAGGTTTGACGTAAGGTGTGGCTACTTACAGTGTCTTGACCTAGGGTGTGGTTGCTTGGTATTTTGGGAATAAAGATAGTAATTACTTTGTTTGTTACATGTTTGTATCATGGTAAAGAAGTCTTGCCTTCTTTCCCCCATTTGGATTCATGTATTCAAAGATCATGAGAAATAAACACTAAACACGGGAGGGAGGATTCAATATTCACTGGGTTGCCCTCTCAACTCTGTGTCTCGGTATATTTCTTTTGTATGTCTGTTTTTTTCTGCCTAGCATTTCTAATCCACATGGCCTTACCTTGGAACATATGAACCCATTGAGGCTGGATCTTGGTGGATGGCCCTCATGACAGAGATGAATTTTAGCTGTTATATTTGAATTTGCATTCTTTATTCTTTTCACAATGTTTTATATGTCATAAAATAAGTATTTATATGTTTGAATAGTTATTCATATGCATATGGTTTACATATCCATATTAACTGTGCATGCTTTTATTGTTTATAACTACAAAGGTTAAATTATATTGATAATATTTCTATTTCATTCTTATTTCCATTTCTTGACTTTTAAAAACTTGGAAAATATCTAAAGCTTTGTATAATAGTACATGCATTTAAGTTTAGAATGTGGGAGGTAGAGGGAAACAGATCTCGAAATTCTAGGATGGTCTGGTCTACATAGTGAACTGAAGGATGGCCAGAAGCACACAGTGGGACCCTGTCTCAATCAATCAAGCAAGCAAACATAGAAAAGCTTTGAACATTCCTAAAAGTTTCTTGACCTTTTACAGTTTTAGTTTGTACCCTATTTTCCTTTGATTATATTCTACTCCCATATATTTTTGTGTGCTTTGCATTTTTTAATTGAAAACTGGACATTTTAATATGTGGATGTGTAAGCTCTTGCTGCTAATCCCTCCCTTGTCTTGGGTTTGGCTTTCTCTCTCTTGCTCATATTTTTTTCCTTATTGCTGTAGTTATTTCTGTTCTAAGAATTTGTCTGTAACATTTTCTACATTTTTCAGTTCTTTTATGAGAATACCACTTCACTTAGTCATGTGTGGAAATGTCTGATACTCCCACAGATGCAGTTACTTTTGAATGTCTTGTTTTGTGATATCTACATCTCTAAACAAAGAAGGAGAAAAGAGAGAGGAGTATAAAAATGATGTTCGAGGATATTCTTTCAGTCAGAGTGTCAAAGACTGACAACCAGGGTGAGAAGACTGTTCTGACCTCCGAACCTGAGACTTCACAATCAGAAACAAGAAATTATAAGAACATGACTATAGTGTCCTCATTGCCTTTCCTCCCTTAAGCTACTGACAAGTTGTTTCTGCAGTGCACAAGTAGCTTTAGGTCAAGGACTCGGGGAGAGTGGGTACAAGCTCCTTATTTCACAGATGAAGCTATCTGATCTTAAGCAAAATTTATTTTCCAAATTTTTCTCTTATTTTTTCCTGTCTTCAAAAGACCCAAGAGAAGCAAGATAGTGATGTCAGAAAAGATCCTTCCTATGTGATTCTTGTATCAAGAATAAGCTAGACTGTTGATCCTTCCTCCCATATATATGCATAATTGAAATTTCTTACAAGTCACTTTTAAATAACATATATTATCTCCCCATGGACGTAAACACTATCCCAATCTTATTCATTTATGGTACTGTGAACATGACAGCATCCAAGTTATGTCTTCCCCCTTCATTGACAGAGGTGAAATTTCTAGTTTGTTTATTCTACATGATCATCTGTTGTCATCTGTCACTCAATAAACCTATCTCCTGAAAATCCTGTTTCCCCAAGAGGTCACTCCAGTCATAGCAAGTGGAAATGAATGAATATGGATGTTCAGGTGCTAAATTAATATGTCAACTATGAACTTTCAAAGTCAGAGTCTTCAAGACATCAATAATAAATTCTCTCTTTCCTCTCATAGGTAAAGAAGACATTAAAAAAATCAACTGCATCATTAGAAGGAAGGGAGGAAGATATGTGGTTAGGAGCAGGGCAGAAAATCATAGGTCTTTGGATTCAACTTTCTGCCCTCGTCATCAGGCAAGCATCACATAATTATGGTAGCTTAAAATACTGATTATAATGTGGTTTGGTTATTTATACATAAGCTTTTTAGCAAATTAAATTTACATTATAGATTTATTTTAAAGCTTGAGTGGCTAAATGTCTTCCAGGAAGGTTTATAAAAATGCACAGCAAACAAAATGGGTATAGCATAGTCCTCCTTTCTCCATAGTACTTGCATTATCTCCATACAGAAACCAGAACAAGCTCATGGGGACATCCATTGCAATATAGAAAAATTAATGGTTCCTCACCATATGGAATTTGGGTAACATGTTTTCTTACCAGTCCCCTTTTCCAAATATACTTTTCTTTGCTCTGCAGTAGAAGCTCTGTTCCAGACATAAGTAAATTTCTACCTGCATAGACACAAGGTTTTGCCTTATCTGAATTTTTTCCTTCTTTTTTTCTCCACACTTTTGTTTTTAGTACATCTTACTTTATTTTTAAGAATAAGAAGAGGATACAAGTCACTTGGTAGGGGAAATGGAAAAATGTAGAGCTCCTTAAGAATAGGGAGTGAGGCTGATAGAGAAGAAGGTGAGAAGAGTTAAAGAGGAATAAGAGAATACATTTGATCTGATAGGAGAAATGGGAAAATGGGGGTCTCATTAGGGAAAAAGGACAGAGGAAATTATAAGAAAAGAATTGAGGTAGATATAAATAACAATATGCATGACTGAAATAAGGAAGTGAACTATTAAGTTCCTTCCTAACTATTGAGTTTCTTCCTAAAATCCTATAATGGACATAATTAACTGTATAACTATACACATATAGCCTTAATGAACTTTTCTCATATTGATTGACAGGGACTCCTCCAAGAGCCAAAGAACACTGAAGAAAAACTTCAATACCAGTAACGAGAAGTCCTCCTCTCAAGTGTTGGCCAGGGATGTGTAAGAGAATCTGAAAACATACAGTTTTTCATGCCATACACTTCAGAAACATGGCCCAGAGGTCCCTAAACTGAAATTGACCTGAATGTCCTCAATCTGAGAACTAGGCTTTCTGGCATGAGAAGGTGCATTCAACCCTCCAAAGAAGGGAGGCAACCTACACTCTTACTCAAGCTGTGTTACCTGTGAACAACATTAATGACTTTACAGGTTTACTAGTGGTTAGAATTAAGACCCAGAATATAATCAGAAACTGGAGAAATGTCATTCCTGGTACTGGAAACCTTGGTAAGTACTTAGTGCTAATGAAATCATGATTATTGGAGGAGAATCTAAGACCCCTAATTTATTAAACCTGCATAGTTTCCCTAATAACAACCTAGAAACATTTGTCCTTATACCCAGAGAAAAGTGTAGTCTTCATCTCTCACCAAAAAAAAAGACCATTATAGAAAACACAACCAATCAGAATGTAGAGTTTTGGAGCCCAGTATCAATGTATAACACAGCTACAAAATAGTTTTATACTTAAGACTTAGTAAACATTGTGGAAGGGGAGGGGGAGATAGTTAAGAACCAGAGGATCAGGGAATTTGCTGTGAAAGTGTGTTTTCCAATAACATAAAAAACCTTATCAAAAATGTCTCACCAACATGACTGACCAAATATTAGCTGATCAAGGAGGACATAAAGAACATGCAGAACAAAATGGGGAAAGCCCATGAGACTGCAACTCTATACAAAAATGTACAGGCAAAGGAGTAAAGCTAGGAGCAAGAAAGACAGCTCTTTCCCCAGAAGATCACAATAATTGGTTGGCCAGTGACAAACAGTCATGGGAACATACATATAAGTACAAACCCACAAAAGTAAAAGTATATGGATTGAATGGAATATATATATCCCGTTTATGTGAATTAAGTACATGTATAATATATACGATATTAATATATATTTAATTGGATTTTTGATACAGGGTTTTGCTGTGGGATCTCCTTCTGCTCCTTCAGCCAATAGCCTTTAAGATACCAGCCCACTGGGGCATGGTCTCTTTCATTTTAAAAAGCAGCGGCAGCCCTCCCGCTAGCTCTCTTGCTTCTGGCTCCCGTTCAGAATGCTAGACTCTCTGTTTCCTGTTTGTGACGTGAGGACTGTGGTTTGGGACATTGATCTGTAAGTTTTTTCCCCTCCAATAAATAACCCTTTTATTAATAATTTCCAAACTAGTGTGGGATTGTTTTGTGGCATTAGGGTTTCTCTGTGTAACAGAGCTCTGGGTGTCCTATAACTAACTTGATTAAAGCTGGTCTTGAACTCACAGAGATCCACCCATCCCTCTCTCCTAAGTGCTTGGTTTAAAGGTGTGTTCCACCATGCTCAACTTCAATGGACTGTATTTAAGAATATATATGTATGTTCAAACATATATTCATGCAACAACAATTGATGGATATAAATGTTATGAACTTCAAGGATAGCAGTAAGGAGCTCATGAGAGAATTTGGAGGGAAGAAAAAGAAGGGAGAAATTATGTAATTAAAACACAATTTCAAAAATTAGCAAACATACAAATAATGACCTATCAACACCAAATTCATTTTTAAAAGAGAGAACAAACTATATTTTTTCATTTTACATACCAATATAAGTTCCCACTCCCTCCCCTCCTCCCATTTCCTCCAAATACCCTCTACATCAACCCCCATCCAATCCTCAGAGAGGGCAAGACACAGAGTTTGGGGAAGGTCCAAGGCCCTCCTTATTATATCTAGGCTGAGCAAGCTATCCATACAAAGAGAATAGGTTCCCAAAAGCTAGTACATGCAGTAGGGATAAATTTTAGTGCCATGGCTACTGGCCCCTCAGTCTGCCCCAGCCATGCAACTATCAACCAATATCTGAGGGACTAATTTTGTTCTATGCTTGTTCCTCCCCTGTCCAGCTGTAGTTTGTGAGCTCCAATTAGCTCAGGTAGACTGTTTCAGTGGGTGTACCCATCATGGTCTTGACCTCTTTGCTCATATTCTCATTTCTCCCACTCTTCAATTAGACTTTGGAGCTCAGTCCAGTGCTCCAATGCATGTCTCTGCCTCTGTCTCCATCAGTTGCTGGATGAAGGTTCTATGGTGATATTTAAGGTATTCATCAGTCTGATTACAGGGCAAGGCTAGTTCAGGCCCTCTCTCTTCTATTGCTTAAGGTCTTAGCTGAAGTCATCCTTGTGAATTCCTGGGAATTTCTCTAGAGCCAGGTTTCTTGCTAGCCCCATAATGGCTCCCTCAATCAAGATAACTCTTTTTTTTCTCTCATCTCTGTCCTTCTTCCATCTCAACCATCCTGTTCCCTCAAGTTCTCATCCTTCCCCTTCTCCCCTCCTCTTCCCCTTTCATGCTCCCTTCTCCCCTACCCCTATATTCCCAATTTTGTCAGGCTGTTTTGTCTGTTTCAACTTTTCAGGTGGATCTTTAAATGTTTTTCTTAGGGCTCACCTTATTACTTAGCTTCTCTAGACTCATTAATTATAGGCTCAATATCCTTTGTTTATAGCTAGTATCCACTTATGAGTGAGTAGATAACATATTCATCTTTTTGGGTCTGGGTTACCTCAGTTAGGATAGTGTTTTCTAATTCCAACTATTTGCATGCAAAATTCAAGATATCATTTTTTTATTTTTATTGAGCGCTACATTTTTCTCTGCTCCCCTCTGTGCCTCTCCCTTCCACCCTTCAACACTCGCTCAAAGTTTCCATGCTCCCAATTTACTCAGGAGGGAGATCTTGTCTTTTTCTACTTTCTATTTCCCATGTAGAATAGATCTATGTAAGTCTCTCTTAGTATCCTATCTTGAATTTTGCAGGAAAATGGATGGAGCTAGAAAACTATTTTGAGTGAGGTAACCCAGACCCAGAAAGACAGTTATCACATGTACTCACTCATAGGTGTTTTTTAAACATAAAGCAAAGAAAACCAGCCGATAAACTACAATCCCAGAGAATTTAAATGGCATTGTTTTATACAGTTGAGTAGTATTCTAATGTGTAAATGTGCCACATTTCCTTTATCCATTCTTTGGTTGAGGTCCATTTAGGTTGTTTCCCTGTTCTGGCTATTACAAATATTGCTGCTATAAACATAGTTGAACAAATGTCTTTGTAGTATATTGAGCATCTTTTGAGTATATGCCCAAGAGTGGAATTTCTGAGGTAGGTTGATTCTTGAGGTATCTCAAGAATTCTATCTTGAGGTAGGTTGATTCAGAATTTTATGAGAAACTGTCATACTGATTTTCAAAATGGTTGTATAAATTTGCATTCCCACTGGCAATGGATGAGTGTTCCCTTACTCTACATCCTCTCCAGCATAAGCTAGCATTGGTGTTTTTGATCTTAGCCATTATGACAGGTGTAAGATGGTATCTCAGAGTTGTTTTGATTTACATTTCCCTGATGGCTAAGGATGTTAAACATTTCCTTAAGTGTCTTGACACCATTTGTGATTCTTCTGTTGAAAATTCTCTGTTTAGTTCTGTACCCCAATTTTTTAATTGGGTTATTTAGAATTTTGATGTCTATTTTTCTGAGTTGTTTATGTATTTTGAAAATCAGTCCTTTGTTTGATGTAGGGTTGGTGGATATCATTTTCCATTCAGTAGGCTGCCTTTTTGTCTCATTGACTGTGTCCTTTGCTTTACAGAAGCTCTCAGTTTCAAGAGGTCCCATTTGTTTATTGTTGCTCTCAGTGTCTATGCTACTAGGGTTATATTTAGGAAGTGGTTTCCTGTGTCCATGCATTGAAGACTACTTCCCACTTTCTCTTCTGTCAGGTTCAATATGGTCAGATTTATATCGAGGTCTTTAATCAATTTGGACTTGAGTTTTGTTCATGGGGATAGATATGGATCTGTTTTCTTTCTTCCACATGTTTAAATCAGGTTATGCCAATAACATTTGATGAAGAAACTTTCTTTTTTTCCATTATATAACTATAGCTTCCTTGTCAAAAATCAGGTGTTCATAGGTCTGTGGATTAATTTCTGGGTCTTTTATTTGATTCCATTGGTCAACCTCCCTGTTTTTATGCCAGTACCAAGGTGTTTTCATTACTGTAGCTCTGTAATAGAGCTTGATGTCAGGGATGCTGATCCTCTGGAAGTTCCCTTATTGTACAGGATTGTTTTGGCTATCCTAGGATTTGTGTTTTTCCATATGAATTTGATTACTGTTCTTTCAAGGTCTGTGGAGAATTGTGTTGGGATTTTGATGAAGTTTGCATTGAATATAGAGATTGTTTTTGGTAGGATTGCTGTTTTTATTTTGTTGATCCTACCTATCCAAGAGCACGGGAGATCTTTCCATTTTCTGGTATCTTCTTCATTTTCTTTTTTCAAAGATGAAAAGTTCTTGTCCAATAGGTTTTTTCACTTCCTTGGTTAATGTTACCTCAAGATATTTTATGTTATTTGTGGCTATTGTGAAAGATGATGTTTCTCTGATTTCTTTCTCAGCTTCTTTATCATTTATATATAGGAGGACTGCTGATTTTTTTTTTTTAGTTGATTTTGTATCCTGCCACATCACTGAAGGTATTTATCAGTGTAAGAGTTCTCTTTTAGAGTTCCTGGGGTCACTTATATACTATCATATCATCTGCAAATAGCAAAAGTTTGACTTCTTACTTTCCAATATGAATCCTCTTGATCTCTTTTTGTTGTCTTATTAGTATAGCCAGAAATTCAAGAACTATGCTGAAGAGATATGGAGAGGGTAGACAGCCTTGTCTTGTTCCCGATTTTAGTGGAATTACCTTGAGTTTCTCTCCATTAAATTTGATGTTGGCTTGCAGCTTGGTGTATATTGCTTTTATTATATTTAGATATGTTCCTTGTGTCCCTGATCTCTCCAAGATCTTTCTCATGAAGGGTTGTTGGATTTTGTCAAATGCTTTTTCAGAATCTAATAAAATGATCATATGTTTTTTCTTCCAGTTTATTTATATGATAGATTACATTGATAGATTTTCATATATTGAACTACCCTTGAATCTCTGGGATAAAGCCGACTTGATCATGGTGGACTTTTTTTTTTTAATGTTCGTGGATTCAGTTTGCCAGTATTTTATTGAGTATTTTTGCATGCATATTCATGAGTGAGATTGGTCTGTAATTCTCTTCCTTTGTTGAGTCTTTGTATGGTTTTGGTATTAGGGTAATTGTAGCCTCATTAAAAGAGTTTTGCAATATCCCTTCTGTTTCTATTATGTGGAACACTTTGAGGAGGAAAGATATTAGCTTTTCTTGAATGTTCTGGTAGAATTCTGCACTAATACCATCAGGCCCCAGGCTTTTTTTGGTTGGGAGGTTTTTTGATGACAGCTTCTATTTCCTTGCAGTTTATTTCCACTGTGCCTGTTGTGATGTCTCCATTTTCATTTCTGATTTTATTAATTTGTTTGTTCTCTCTGCCTTTTGGGTAAGGGTTTGTCTATCTTGTTGATTTTCTCTAAGAAACAGCACTTTGTTGCATTTATTCTTCGTATTGCTTTCTTTGTTTCTACTTTGTTGATTTCATTCCTCAAATTGATTATTTCCCATCTTCTACTCCCCCTTGGTGAGTCTGTGTTTCAGCATTCTATTAAGGTTGCAGGAGAATAATAGAGTTTGGGGGTGGGGTCTACCTTCACCAATTTCAACCACTGAGAACTACTCCTTCGCTATGACTACTTCCTAATTTGTCCTCTTCAGAATAGTACAATAGTTTGTGATTTTTTGCTCTTGTATTATTAGATATGAAGTGTGTGTGTGTGTGTGTGTGTGTGTAGACAGATTTTCATTATGTATGTAAGCATGGTTGTCTTAGAATTCAATGTGTAGGCCCACTTGACTTCAAACTTGAAGTAATGTTCTGCCTCTACTTCCTGAATGCTAAGATTGTAGGGGTATATCATCATCCCTGGTATGTGTACTTTATATTTTTGAGATTTGTTTGCCTTTTAATTTTTATTTTAACTTTTGATTGTAATTTTAAATCTTATGCTCAGAGAAAGTACCTTAAAGAGCAGATAGGGTTAGATAACATTTCATAATTTGCCTCAGTCAGAATTCTCTATTCATAGTAAATATATTTGTATGTATTATATACAGGTACACATATGTATATAATAAAATTAGTCTGTATTTGAAAACTAGAAGCTACATTGTAATCAGAACTTAGTTAATTGTGAAATTTATTAGCTTACTAAGAATTCAGTGTTACAGTGGGCATGGAATTTATCCATATATTAAATGAAAGATTAAAATCACTAGAATACATTCAAGATGGAGAAATTCAGAAAAAGTATGAATATGAATACATTTTATGTTTTGTGGTTTTTTTATAAGAAAGAGAAGTAGGAACTAGTGAATGACATTGGCCAAGATTTAGGAATGAAAAGCCTGCATACAGATTTAATGAATTGTAGTTTTATGAGTATTAAAATAATATGCATTCGTTGTATGTTATATATAATGTTCTTTGCACACACACACACAGAGATATGTGTATAAAAGTCAACAGAGTGTGAAGGCTCCAGAACCTTCTTGAGCATGGCTTTTCTGTATAGTCTGGATGGAATTTACAGCAACATTTCCACCCTAGTGCTGAGATTATATCGTGGCAATCAGACTTGCTAAGTCTCTATTTTTGGCCCAAGCATCACAAAGTTAGTAACCTTTTGTAATTGAAGCTTGTGACAGGTTATTATATGTAACTATATATATTATATATATACATATATATGCATATATAAACACACACTAATATGCATGATAAACCTTTTAAAGTTCATTTGTGAGATATAGTCAATAAAACAAACAGAATTGTACAAAAACCATAAGGAATACTTTTATTTCTTTTTATATTCAGATTTATCAAATTTGTTTAGACTTTGAGCTTTGTATCATAGTTAGAAAGCTATATTCAGTCCTAATATTTAATTAATATTGGGTATTAAATGACCATTAAAAATTGAAAATCAGAATTGTAACCTTGAAAAAAGGCTTGACGCTCATATTATAGTTGAATGGCTAATTTTCCTATAATGGTGGAAATGCTGTACAAATCAATAGGAAAAAATAAGGAATGGTCAACTAAGAACTATTATGTTTAGTACTAGAATTAGCCATAAGAATAATTAAAGTCATATTTAAGATGTTGAAATCTATAAATTTCAGTGCAATTTTTTATTGAAGTACTTGAAAACCAACTTAAGAACACATTGAAAAGTTCATTCATCTCTCAACCTTCATCTGAGACCCTATTTGAAGTACATAGTGATTAACTCAAAGACCCACAACTGCTTAAGGTGCAGACAGTAAAAGACTGCAGAATTATTAGCTCTATGGGGTATTGATATCACATCCATTCCTCCCAAAAGTCAGGCATCATTGTAGAATAGGGAACTGAGAGCTTAAGAGACAGAAACCATAGACCACTACAATGAAACAATGTTTTATACATACTCAAAAGAGCTGTACATATGAATTGAATAGTGCTTGTGACATCATGAGAAAAACCTGGATGAGCACAGACAGAAAGTATAAAGAAGTGTTAGCAATTGATATTTGTCTTGATAAACAGAGTTATGTATTCATTATCATTATTATTATTGTTGTTGTTGTTAATGAAATAGATTATTTTTAATGCAGTAAATCTAGATTATAGTTTCCCCTACCTATGCTCCTATCAGTTCCTGCCTACCTTCCTTCAACCAAGATCCTCTTCCTTCTTTTATCTCTCAGAAAAGAACACATCTCTAAAAAAATAACATCCAAATGTGAAAAAAAATAGTAAGAGTAAACAAATACCATCATAATGAAGTTGGATAAGGCAACCAAGAAAGAGGAAAGGAGTCCCAAGAATAGGTACAACAGTCAGAGAACAAAGGTCCCCACAGTCAGGAGTCCCTTAAGAATACCGAGCTAACAGCTTAATATATACAAATATAGACATAAGGTCGACTTTGTATGATCTGCACTTGCTACTTCAGTCTCTTTGAGGTTATGTGTGCCTGGTTTAGTTGATGTGATGCCTTGGTAGAGGAGCAAGTGGGAAATAAATAACTTTGGAATACATTGGCATAGGAGAAAACTTTTGCAATATAACACAAATAGCATAGGCACTAAGAGCAACAATTAATAAATGGGACCTCATGAAACTGAAAAGTATCTGTAAGGAAAAGGATACTGTCAATTGGACATAAGGGCATTCTACAGAATGGAAAAGATTTTTAACCAACTAACCATTTAAAAGAGGACTAATATCTAAAACATATAAAGAACTCAAGAAACTAGATATCAAAAAACCAAATAATCTAATTAAAAATGGGGTACAGATCTAAAGAGAAAATTATTAATATAGGAATGTCAAATGTCTGATAAAAATTTAAAGTAATATTTAACAATATTAGCCATCATGAAAATTTAAATCAAAACAACTTGAAATTCTGTTTTCCACCTATAAGAATGGCTAAGATTAGAAAGACAAGTGACAGCTCATGTTGACAAGGATGTGGAACAGGGGGAACACACATCTATTGCTGGTGAGAGTGAAAACTTGTATAGCCATTATGGAGATCAATATCTTTGTTACTCAGAAAGTTGAGGATCAATTTACCCCAAGATCCATCTAAACTACTCTTGGGAATATATCTAAGTATTATCTCCATTCTACCACAGAGAGAATTGGTCAAGTTCATTACAGCTTTATTCATAATCACCAGAAACTGAAAACAACCAAGATGTACCTCAACAGATGACTAGATAAAGAAAATGTTGTACATTTACAAAATGGTTCATGAATCAGCTGTTTAAAAATGGCATCATGAAGTTTTCAGGCCAAGGGATGGAACTAGAATAAAAGCCATTCTGAATGAGGGAAGCCAGACCCAGATGGAGAGCTAGTTTTCTTTAAGGGTGTGGCTCTTGGGGCATCTAGTATACTCCAGTAGATGGCTACACACCTGTGAGTGTGTAGCTCTCAGGAAGAGGACAGCATGGATTTAGGAAAGAAATGAGGCGCAAGGTTAGGTGGGTTAAAGATGTGGTTGGGGAAGATTTTGGAGTAATTGGGGAAGGAGAATGAATATAATCAAAATATACTATATGGAATTCTTAATGAATTAATAAAAATATGATTTCTTTAAATAATTCATTCCTTGTGGCCAAATTTGGCTTCATTGAAAAAATGCCAGCATGCTTCAACATACAGAAAACAATAAATGTCATTCATCATATGAAGGTACTCAAAGACAGAAATAAAAAAGTCATCAAAATAGATTCAGAAAGGCCTTTGACAAAATTCAGTATCCTGTCATGATAACAGCTTTGAGGAGACTGGTGGTGGACGAAACACATCTGAGCATAATAAATGTTACAGCTATTGAGCTGCTGTCATCATAATCCTCCTAAATGAATAAAATAAATTAAAGCATTTCCACTAAGCTCAGAACAAAGCAAAGATATTTATTTCTCTCTTCTATGATCTGATATGGTGTTTGTAGTCTTTGCTAGAGCAATAAGAAGAGACGGGAGAGATTTAATTAGGAAAAGAAAATTCATAATTTCTTTATTTACAGATAATTGATCCTATACATGATATTTTCAGTACTCCTCTTGGGAACTGGTAGTGTTGATTAATATTTTCAGTAAAGTAGCACGATAGAAAATTAACATGAAAATTAATTATCATCTTAAAAATCAATGACAAACATGCTAAGACATAAAAAGATAACCCCACTGACAATACTTAAAAATGAAATAGTGCATAATATACCCAACCAAAATATGAGAAATCTCTACAATGGAAACTTTAAAATACTTCATGTTTATAACCTTTATAAAACAAGTTTTCAAATCTATACTGTCTACATAAAGAACAATAAATCAATGATTTATTTTATTAGATAGAGGTACAGTTTGTGAAATGGATACAGATCTATCTAAACACTACACTAAATTTTTGGTGGTTTTTAATTTTATTTTTAGTTATTGTTGCTTTCTCTGTCAGTGGAATGGAGTCTTTTTATATAACCAGGGCAGGCCTTCAATGTTTAATGTCCCCATTACTACTTCTCAAGTTCTGTAACTGTAGGTATGTTCCACTGTGTCCACAGCTATGGACAGCTATCTGTTAATGCCTTAGTAAAATTGGAAACAAAAATATTGAAACAACACTGAATACTATAGAAAGAAAATGGAAATGTGTCTCTAAGTTGACCTAATTAAACATATTCACAGGAAAAACATCCAAATGAAATATGCAGAAAACTAATTAGAAACTTATTAAAAGTTAAGCAAATGAACTAAACAGAAAAAGTCAGAGTTACTAAACAATGAAGAGAATGTAAATCCTGATCAAAGTCAGCTTAACTCAAACACTGAGATGATTTTTTTGGAGAAAAACACTTAAGAGAATAAATAAATAGAAAATACAGAAAAATACATAGTGTTATCACAACAAACTAGATGATGATGAACATTATATAACAAATGACAGTGATTATTACACAACAAAATAAGACACCTCAGACTTCTATTTCCAGTTATGTGAATTGTGTAGACTGCATTACTCAAAAGTACATTAACAGAAACTCAAGGCATGAGGCAGACAATTACACCATAGAGGAGTGATCCTGCTCACAGCGCTGAGATGGCTAAGGTCAAAGTCATGAGTACTGGGGTTCAGATCCCAGCACTCACATAACAACCTAGGGATGCTACACAGGCATATGACCTCATTTCTGTGCCATGTACTTCCTGGCATTTGTGTACACATCTCTGCATGTACCTTTGCACAGACACACGCACACAGATATAGCAACACACATTGTAAATAAAGTCTTAGAAACCAGTAGAAAAACCCCTGCTCAGATGTTAGTACCAGACATAGCTGATTAGCCACTAAATAGCCAAAAACAAAGATAAGGTATTATTACTTAAATAAATTACAGAGTTTGAAAATATGAAGTTAAAACATTTTAGTAAGTCAAAGACAGTTCACATGAAGGTGGCTGGAAGGAGATGCTCAAGGAGACTATATAAATGCTGTGTCCACCGACACTCCTGCAGTCCATGCAACGCATTTGCTAACAGGGAGCTTTGCCAGCCTGTTTTGGTGGCTCACACTGTATTAACTTTTAAGAGAACTTTTAGTTTTCCTCTCATAAGGTTCAGGTAGAATTTCCATCTCATAGTTGATCAGAGGGATATTTCCATATATCTTACTTAAACAAAAATAAAATACAGATAAAGAAGCTTTTTAGACCTAGTAGTTAAGAGGCCTGGGTGCTCAGGCTAAGTTACAAGCTCCCAAGAGAAACAAGGTTTTCAGTTTTAAGGGACATAATTTGATGCTGTTTTCCTCATTGGCAGGGGAAGAACCAGAGGAAGTAGTGCAGGTAGGAGAAGGAAAATATTCACTATTTTGAAACATAGTTGCAATAACATATAATCACTATTTATGGTGCGTATTTTAAAAACATCTGTGCATATTCAAGTACTAAATTCGGCATAATTGTATTTACAGTATGACAATGATATATAATTACATCTCCTTTGAAGTACTTTAACAAGATAGAAGACTTTTATTTAATTTTAGTATGTGTTTCTTTTGTATTATATTTCTAGCAAATCAGGATTTGATGAATTATTTAGTGAGAGCCTGCAAACCAATCCAACAATCCCTGTGCATAAAGTCATTTTGATTCCAATAAATGTATTTTTGACAAATGACTTCTCCTTACATGATTCATTAATTACTATGGAACAGACCTACAGCAGCAGAGCAGCTGGACATATTTTTTTTTAACTTGGTCCTGTCTTTGCATACTGAGAAGAGAAAGACCAAAATAGCTTACATTTAAGAAGAGGGTGGATAATATTATATTTGTGTCTAGTTGACAGCATATATATCAAACAACAGAAAATAAAGAAAAAAACAATAAAGAGTCACAAAGTTTATTCTTATCTCAAGCATGAAGATTATTTGTTCATGCCAAGGAAAGTAAAAAAGTCTCCACTTGAGAAACTTAGCATCTTAAACTATAAACCACATACTGACTTCTCACCACCTCAACTCCTTTGCAAAGGTTGCAGTCCCTTCAGTTTTGCAGGTCAACACACTACTGTGTGTAAGGCAAGTGATCAGAGTCTAACAGTGAAAACATCACAGTCAAAATGTATATCTGTTATTTTCTTGACCACCGCTTTAAGATTTAAGGGTGATCAAATTGTATATGTGAACATCCTTATCATTGTTTATTAATTGATCTTTTCCTCACAGAAAATAATGTGATTGATTAAAAAGAAGCTTCTCTAAATTTCGTAGTCACATAGTGTGGAAAATAAATTCAATACAAACTAGGATGTTAAAAGAAATGTGGCTGCCAATGGGGCAGACTGAGAAGCCATCAACAATGACACTAGGACCTATCTCTTCTGCATGTATTATCTTTTTGGGAACCTAGTCGATTTGGATGCACACCTTCCTAGGCCAGGATGGAAGGGGGAGGGCCTTGGACTTCCCACAGGGCAGGGCACCATGCCCTCTTTTAAGGAAGCAGAGGGAGGGAGGAGGGGGGAAGCGGGAGGGGACTGGGAGAAGGGGAGGAAATGTAAATTTTTTTTGAATGGAAAAAAATAAAAGAATATGGAAAAAAAAGAAAGGTTTGGTCACTGCAGAAACTTAGAAGCCAGAAAAAAAGAGTACTATATTAAATTCCATAACTGTACAGTAAAAATAATGACAAGCTGAATTTTAAAACAAAGAAACAAATGAGTTCAATTTGCTTGAAATTTTTCAATAGAGAAATCATAAGTCAAATAAATAAATAGCCAGGTATTTAAAGTTGACATTAATTGTTTGCAATGCATACTTACTTTATGAGAACATGTGAAAGCAAACAGAAATAAGAAATAGGTATTATGTGGTAATGTAAAGTACTAGTAAATAAAATAAATACTATATTTTTAGGTATAAAAATAATCATCTAAAAATAAACAATCTCATCATTTAAGGATTCATATTTAAATGTTTATAAAATTTTCAAAAATAATCCAAGTGAATGAAAGTTGGGTAGAGATACAAAAAAGATAAATTTTGTCAGAAATTGGCAACTTCTGAAGCTGAGTAACTAGTGTATGATAATTGTCTGACTGTTCTAAAACTTACAAGATATTTGTAGAATAGGAAGAAAGCCACACAAAAACAAAATTACTATTTCTAAATTTTATAGTGTAAAAGTGAGAGAGGGTATAGTTTGATTAAATAAGGAATATTTAGAATTGAGACTCATAAAAGAACTCCCAAGAAGGAGTTGCCTACACAAAGGGTTAAAATGTTTTGATAAGTAGTAATTAAACATGGGATAGAAAATGGAGAAAATTATAAAGGTGAGACCAAGATCATAGGTAGAAGCCCTTGAAGTAGGGAGGAATCAAACACAATGAAAAATAAAAGGCTGTATTACTCAAGCCAAAGTATTGTGAGGCAAAATGAATCACTAAAATGAGAAATAAAATTATGGTCAAATTACATAGTATTGCTAATTATTTTACTGTATATTGTAGGTATTATTTTTTATTTATTTAATTTTTGTTGCTTTATAAATAATACCATTCAAAATTTCCCTCCCCCTCCCCCCTCCTCCTCCAGTCCTAAGGGAGGGCAGGGTACCCTGCCCTGTGGGAAGTCCAAGGCCTTCCCACTTCATCCAGGTTTAGGAAGATATGCATCCAAATAGAGTAGGATATCAAAAAGCCAGTACATGCAGTAGAGACAAATTCCAGTGTCATTATTATTGGCTTTCCAGTCTGCCCCAATTGTCAGCCACATTCAGAGAGTCCAGTTTGATCCCATGCTCCTTCAGTCCCAGTTCAGCTGGCTTTGGTGAGCTCCCATTAGATTAGGCACACGATCTCAGTGGGTGGACCAACCCCTCATGGTCCTGACTTCCATACTCATATTCTCCCTCCTTCTGCTCTTCAACTAGACCTTGGGAACTCAGTCCAGTGCTCCAATGTGGGTCTCTGTCTCTATCTCCATCTGTTGCTGGATGAACATTCTATGGTGATATACAAGATAGTCATCAGTCTGACTATGGGACCAGGCCGGTTCAGGCACCCTCTTCTCTACTGCCTAGAGTCCTAGCTGGGAACATCCCCATGGACTCCTGAGAACCCCTCTAGAGCCAAGCCTCTTGCCAACCTTAAAATGGCTTCCTTAATTAAGCTATCTTCTTCCCTGCTCCCATATCGGTCCTTCCTCCATCTCAACCATCCCACTCCCCCAAGCTCTCCCCAATCCTCCCCATCACCCTTCTCTCTCTCCCTCTCCTGTGAGAAAGTTTAGCACTAAAAATGAGCATAAACATAAGAGTAAAATTGATCAATCTGTAAAAAGATGAATTCATCACTATTTTAGTAGGTAAAATTAAATTTTTGTTTTGTTTTGTTATTGTTGTAAGATGTAAATTTGAACTCTGATGATAAAATTAAAATATAATATAATTAACTAAAATTAAAATTTCTGTTCAAAATATAAGATATTATAAATGTAAAAGTATAAGCCATAAACCAAGAAAGAACTATACATATTAATAGCAATTACACATACATATATAAAGTTTGCAATTTGAACACTGAAAGCACTCCGAAAATAAATTTTAAAGTCTAATAAATCATCCTATAATTGAGAAGAAGACTAGCAAGAATTTCAGGGAAGACAATATTTTGAGAGTCAAAAAGCAGTCTAATATTCTAAGTAACATTATTTTGCAGAAAAAAATGTAAGTTAATGGCCTTAAATTATGGCTTAATTACAAAATATTTTCTAAGGAGTGTTAGGTTCTCAGCTGGTCATGATATTTAGAAAACATTGGGAACTATAGGAGAGGGGCCTCACTGGAGAAAACAGCCCCCTCACAGATTGCCTTTGAGAGGCATCTTGTCTGCAGATCCTTCCTGTCTATCTGTTCCTGGCCATCATCAACTGAAAAAATTTTTTCTGACATTTTCCACCATAATAATTTACCTTAACTCAGGTCTACAGCAATGGAAGTGACTGATCCAGGACAGTAACTGTTCTTAAAAGAAAGGTAAAAAAGAAGGTAGAGAGAGAGAAAGGAAGGCTCAAAGAAGTTTATCCATATTGCATGATGTAGAGGAAATTCCATTTGTATTCGATCCGTCCAGACGGCTCCTGTTATTTATGGAGCTTTCCACTAACCTGCTAACCTGAGAATTAGCAGAAGAAACACACTCTTGTAAAAAGTAGGACAAACACTATTTTTAAATGTTTAACATAGAGACAAACCCACTGCTTCTGCCCCCTTTCCATCACTCTGTTTTTTTTTTCTGCAATGTAATCCACTGTTAAATTAAATAGCACTTCCTTAGATGCTTTAAAAACAAAATCCTAAACTTTTTTTTTCATTTTGCTTTGTTTTTGTTAGTACTTCCATCACTGAGTTTTCATCAAGTGAGGTTTTCTAATTTTATGTTATTGAGACTGGTCAGTTTCAGAGATGACATGTTTCATATACTTTATTTACAATGCAAGAAGATAGTGGAGTTGCAAATCCCTCTGAGTCAGGGCTGTATAGTAGGAAGGCTGCTTGTTTGTTTCCCGGATGCCTAGATTCAAGAAATAATTACATAAAAACAATATTATTTGCAATACTGTTTGGACACTAGCTTAAGCGTATTTCTGGCTAGCTCTTACATCTTAATTTAACCCATCTCGATTTATCTGTGCATCACCATGAGGTTGTGGCCTACCAGCAAAGTTTCAGCGTGTCTGTTTCCGGCGGAGGCTCCATGGTTTCTCCCCTTACTCTGCCTTCCTTCTCCCAGCATTCAGTTTAGTTTTCCCCGCCTAGATCTGTGCTAGCCTATCAGGCCAAGCCAGTTTCTTTATTAATCAATGGTATTTACAGCACACAGAGGGGAATCCCACATCAGGGATGTAGTCAGTTACTAGCCACATTCAGCCATAGCAGCAACTTTCCCTTTTTAAAGACTTCAAGTTGCCACTCTTGTGCCTCCTCCCCTCCATTGCACTGCTGAGGAGTGGAATTCCCAGCCTGGATAATCTTTATGAAAATTGGTTATACCTTTCATACTTAAAATTGAACAACCGTTCATCTAACAGCTCTGAATACAGACTTTATTAGGCAGAAGCACAATGTGATAATCACATAGAAATATATACTTGGGTATAATTAAAAGTCATGGGATCCAAAAAACACATTATGATGGATTTGAAAATTCTATAGCGATGAAAAAATAACTTTTTATGGTTTTCAGTGTTAATTTTGAATAAAAAATTCAATTACATAGAAATAGGCCTAAGGAGTTAATAGAGGGAAATTATATATATATATATATATATATATATATGAATAAGCGCACAGATATTAGTATATTCCCAGATTTTACACACACACACACACACACACACACACACACACACACACACACATTATTTTCACTCAATCCTATTACTAAATTCAAATAATTTTTTTGTATTTTTCATTTTTTTGGTTTTTCAAGACACGGTTTCCCTGTAGCTTTGGAGCCCATCCTGGAACCAGTTTTTGTAAACAAGACTAGCTTCGAACCTCAAACTCACAGCGTTCCACTTATCTCTGCCTCCCGAGTGCTAGGATTAAAGACATGTGACACCACTGCCTGGCATCAAAAAGTTTTTACATCTTCAAAAAATAAATAAGAAGATGGATACATTGAAGAAATAGTGGCTCATCTGGGAAGAAGATATGGAAGGGGGTATGACTCCTCCTTTCATTTAGTTTGAAATATGGACATGGTACATATTTTTCAGCATAAGTAGTTAATCGAAATAATATTAAGTTAATGAATGCCATCATAAATATCGCCCTGCTTTGTAGCTCCCTAGCTTCATTTAACCATTTCAGAGGAACAATAAAGACTAAATAGGCCCAAATATTCTGCATATTATCTGGTTATAGATAGGACAGAAGGGAAAGTTGGCATTTGATCAATTGCTTAGTTCTCTTACAAACAAATATTATTTATTTATTGCCAACAGCTTATTTAGTTGTTGTTGTTTATATGTGTGCACTTACATACACTGTGTGTGTGAACATATATTAGAGATCAAGGGATAGAGAATAATTATTCACAGTCATAGCAATATGCTAGAAGAATTTGGAATGTGAAACCTTCAGTGAGAGGCTTCTTATCCATCCTCTAGAAAATGATGACTGCATTACTGAGAGATGGCAGGACAGAGAGGAACATGACACTTTGATCTTATCAACTCATTACTTCATTATTTTAGGGCACAACAAAAGAGCATAGACATTTCAGACAGAAAAGCACTTCTATATCATTGACCCTTATGATTATGAAATATCCTCATTATCTCTCAACGATTGTATCTTAGCTATCTCTGTTTTCAACTATAGTAAGTTAAAGCTATCTTTCTTTGTGGTTATTCTTTAGTTGGTATATTTTTATATTTTTCAGTTGCTTTGTTTTCATATTGTTTCCTATTCTGAAGGGGAATGTGCCAGACAAAGAGGAACACACAACGTGAAGTAATCACACATCAGCTCTGAATAGGGTATAATAGGGGATTCTTTATTTAAGGGGAGACTCACAGATCACCACGAGGAATAGGAATGAAATCCAGCATCCAGGTGTGAGAGCAGGGAGTGAGCAGGGAGCGAGCAGGGAATGAGGGCAGGGCCACATCCTTTTGGTACCCAGGTCATGCCCAACCTGGTTCAGCCTCTCAAAGGCCATTGGCTGAAGGAGGTTCCCCATCACTATTCCATTATATTTTAGGCTGTTTCTTAAAACCTAGGTACAGTTGCTTTAACTTCTTTTATTAATAAAGTATGTTGGCTTTGATTTCATCTAGGACATTTTTTCTCTTGTAACTTAGTTACTGATATATTTTTGCTAAAATATACCATTGTGTTGTTGGTTGTGTGTATAAGTTCTTAGTTCAGAATTTTGCATTATTTTAAAATTTTTATGACTATTAAAAGTAACCCACACTGCCTTTGATACCTGCATGGTACTTGTTTCTCAATTCACTTCCACATTTACTCTTGTTTTATTTGAGTTCATAATAAATAAAAATGTTTACCACTTTCAAAATTGTTAAAGAAGTTTACATCAACTATTATATTTTGAACCCTCCTATACTGCTGATATTAAGTAATTTCTATGCACTTTCTTCTACTTTCTACATTTTACTTTTTTATTCATTAACTTTCTTCCATATTATTTCAGTTCCTTCAGATTAAATAAAATTTTATCCTTTGAGGTGAGACTCTACCATAGTACAACCTGCCACATCTCAGCTGGGGCAGAAGTTTTGGCCATGCTCGTCATTCTGAGTTCAATGGACATGTATCAGATGGGGTTCTTTCTCCAAGAGCCTGAGAGGGCTGGCAAGGCACAGGGAACGAGTAATGAATGCAGATTTGTGAACAGGCCCTTGTTTTGCAAGTTGGAGTCAGTACTCCACTGGAGTAAGTGCTCAAGTATTTGTGGCAAGGGAGCCCACTAATAATGGACAATGCCATGTTCTGTGGCTCGAAGTCAGTGATTCTCAACTCTAGGGTTGAATGACTCTATTCCAGCATCCACCTAAGACCATTGGAAAGCACAGATATTTGCACTATGATTCATAACAGTAACAAAATCGCTGTTACGAAGTAGCAATGAAATATTTTTATGATTTGCGGCCACCACGACTTGAGAACCTCTATTTAAGGGTCACAGCATAAGGAAGGTTGAGAATTAACTAATAAGTGTAGAATTCTGGTACCTGCAGATTTCAGCCCAAAATCCATGTCATTTGCTTGTCAATTTTGTGACATTAAAGAGGAAACAAACAAAACTTTGTGATTTTTAGATCTAGACCTAATATAATTAGCATTTTGTCTTATTAAAGATTATCCAATGTAGAGAAGTAATGATATGTTTAGCATTTTGTCTGTTTTTTTTTTAACTGGGTCATTATGAATTGCGGAAAGAAGTCATATCCCTGATGAAGAGTTATCATTAACAGTGGCATGAGCACACAAGAGATAACAACATTTAGGACTCAGCAGAGAATTAAACTTGATGAGTCTGTGATGTCCAAACATATCCAGGAGGGATGGCTATAGTAGAAGTTGCCTTGAAGCTTCATCTGTAGCATTTGGGTAATATACAGAGGTAGTAAATGTATGACGAAGAAGAGTGTGTCTCAAGTAGATTAACCACCTTTAAAGCTTGTTCAGAGATGTGCACATGACCATGGCTTACTAATTGCAGTATACTTATATGATGATATATATACGTGGGAAAAGATTCACAAGTCTTCTACTTCCCTTATCCTCTGTCCAGAACTCAGTCCTATTCCACTGCCACTCTACTTAGTGGGTGGAAAGACATACAGCATTCCACAGAGAAAAAGAATGTTTAAATGATTTCCCCCTTGATATACTTTAGACCATTTATTTCAGATTTTCCACTATTTCTTCTGAATACATTTCCATTGTAGAGACCTCGAGAAGGAACAGGATTCCCATTTCTATTCATTAATTTCCTCTGGCTCTTAAGAGCACTTTCTTATACATCATGTATAAAAGTGATACCGCAGTTGATATTAAAAAATTATAGACAAGGAATGTTAATGAGTGGGATTTTGTTGCACAGATTTTCATTATTTTGGCTATAAATGAACCAAACATTATAGGATAAAAATGACCTTGATATAGGCGCATAGTTTTTACTGTGGAGTAGAATTAAACACCTGATAACTTCAACAGTCTTGAAAGTATCCTCCAACATAAAATCAATATAAACCCAATGTACTTAAGTACTGTATATTTTTATAGTATATATGTATCTGCTCTTCTTCAGTTCACATCTCTTTATATTCAACCTAAAATTAATAAAATTCTTTGTTTTATTTAAAATTCAGGGTGCACCCACCTTAATAGATGCTACCTAAGATTCCTCAAAAAGTTGTGAAGATTGTGTTTTTCTGATCCTTGAGGGAAATATTTAGAAAAAAATGGATAACTAAAATAATTCTTTTCTATGCTGCTGTAACTAAGGCATTCTGAAACAAAATTCCCAGAGAATGGATCCTAGGAATTTTGACTGCAGTAATCTGCGCAGCTGACACTGTACTCACATATTTGAAAACTATTTTCCTTTTTCTTCAGCATTTTCTGGCTTGTTATTTTTGTGGCAGGTCAGCCATATCTAATTCTTTCATCTTGGAGGGAGAGTGTGTGATTCATAGAGATCAAAGCCTGGTCTTTGCATATATATGGCTATTATTTATTCCTTCATTCCTCCTGTTAATCAGGCAAGCACATGCAGATGCAGGGAACCCAAGATGCTGTCTAAGGTTCTGTCTGAGATCCTGACATACAAATATGAGAAATGTTCTTTGTCTTTTTAGCACAAGGGATGTTATAAATCTGTTAGCTGCCAAGAATTTGAATGCTCAGCAGCATTGGTATTTTGGAAAGTTTGGTCTCAGTCTTGGATGTTCACAAAGTTACCAGTGTCACTTGAAGGCAAATGCTTAAGTGATTCCCAGAGCAGTATAATTAAATAGAAATCTTGGCAACTAAAGCCATTTCTTTTGTTCCCAAATTGTCATATTCAATTACCACAGTTTCTGTGTTTCCTCTGTGCTTCATAGAACATTTAATTTGTCTATTGTTTTATTTTCTGTTAATTAATGAATTTGTGTGTTTAGTTAATTACCCCACATAGAAAAGTGTGTGCCATTAAATCAGGTAGCAGGCATTCAGGACATATGAATACTTAAAAGAACTACTAGAGAAACCCACGAGAAACCCACATGCCTTTTAGTAATACATGGTCTTTCTACTTCTTATGAAAGGTGCCTTCTGGATAGAAATTATTAAAGATATTTTGTACACTTTTCTCCATTTGTGGAGATAAAGAATTGCTTTTGCATGTTTTAGTTATAAGTCAGAAGCATTCTTTTGATCAAACATTAATAAAACTTCTAAGTCATAAATAAACTAGGATTTATTGCCTGGTCTAAGGTTGACACTGCCATTATTTTCAATTACTCCTGAATACTCACACATTATTCACTGTGTCCCCAGAGAGAGGAAGTGAGGAGAATTCATCTTTTTTTTTCTTTAAAAAAAAAGAGCGGGTTTTCCTTGAGGTTGCATTTTATGTACTCAAAATATTTCTCTCTCTCTCTCTCTCTCTCTCTCTCTCTCTCTCTCTCTCTCTCTCTCTCTCTCTCTCTCTCTCTCTCTCTCTCTCTCTCTCTCTCTCTCTCTCTCTCTCTCTCTCTCTGTGTGTGTGTGTGTGTGTGTGTGTAAGGGTGCATTTTGTCTATAACCTTCTCTGGTAAGTTGATACCATGATCGTATCTTCACTGTGGTAAAGAAAGTATTGTTCAGAGAGCCAATATATAACTTAAATTGTAAATAAAAAAATACTGTTGCCTTTGAGGTTCCAGCTCTTAGTTACAGAGCAATCGTTTCTGTATGGTGCAAGAAGCAAGGCTTTTCTCATGATAATATTAGCTGGTCGTGTTCATAATATAAAGGGTACAAGACATCCTGTTTCATAGCAGTTTTAACTGCCTGTAAATTCAAAGGATTTCCTATCAGGGCATATGTTCTCTGTCTCATAGTTGCAGAATACATGGTCATTCTTCTAAGAGGTATATTGGAGAGCTGCTGAATGATCAGCGTCTGTTTGATGATGTGTGTATTCTTGCCCAGGTGGCTCACTTAGTTCTTACAGCCATCCTGAGATGTAGCTACTAGCGTCCAAAACTTTTTCAGTGAAAACAAACAGGAGCTTAGGAAAGTGGGAGCTATGGGGTTTCTTATTCATCTGATACAGTGATTTAATATCCACATTTTTGTGTATATAATAAGGCAGTATAATTAATAATAATTAATTCATTAGAACATGTGGTGAAAGTGCCCTGAAAATAAATAAAGTATTGTCAACGAACGAACTGAGTCTGCAAAATTGTTTACCACAGGGCTTGTGGTCTACACATAAAGTACACAGGTATCTGTCTCCTTTAGCGGCAGCTACATGATGCCTTACTCACACTGCCTACTCTCTTCTCCACTATCTGCTTGGAATTCCTGCATTGTCATATTTTGATAAGACTCTGGCTGAAACAGCTGTATTCATTAACTAATAAAAGCAAAACATAGACTAATAAAGTATAATGTTCAGCTACTCACCCCATGATTTCTTCAGTATATACCAGAAAAAAAAAGACAGAAGTATCTGAGGTCCTTACGCAAAGGACCAAGAATTCTGATGATTCTTAGACAGAAGAGAAATATCTCTTATATAGTAGTGTCTTTATGAACAGAAGACAGGACATGCAAGGAGATCACTTCACAAACTCCTCATGCTCAACATGAAAGGATAGATGTTTGTCATATCAGTTTTTGGGAGCCTGACACAGGTTCCTTCACATGGTTAGTGGAAGAAGAATGAGTCAAATATGTGGAGTATGTCACTGTCTTAGACATCACTTACACAAAGAAATTTGCTCTGTGAATGACTCAGAGAACATCAGAACAGTAATGATGGCACAAGGGTTCTGTGTTAGACTTAGTCACTGTGAAGCTGCTAGGGCCCTTTATGAGGCATTTTATCATCACTACTTTTCCACTTACTTTGTGTTTTTAAAACATTTGTCTTTCCAAAATTCATTCTAATGGATGGTATATCTTTTCTTGTCATTTGCTTCCTTCTTTCCTCTTCCTACTTATTTGCACTTGGTGGCAGAGTCCCTTAGGAGAGCTGTAAGGTTTTTTGCCACTAATGCTGAATCAGGAAGCCTCTCCTGAAGGAAACACACCTCACTTTGCTTCTAGCACTCAGATACCATCTGAGACAGTGCTGCTACCAAGAGCCCATGTTTGACTCTGTTCTTCTCTGTATAGAATCCTTTTTCTCAAAGCTTTCTCAGGCTTTATTTGCAATTTTTTTGCCAAATATTTGGGTCTTATTTGTAGACAAAGACTGCACTTCCATCTACCGGCTACCCAAACCCAAGTAATCACACCGAAACTATTTTAACTACAGCACTGTTTGGTCAATGGCTCCTAGCTAGCTCTTACATTTTAAATTAACCTATTTCTATTAATTTATGTATTAATTACATAATAATTCCATAAAGACATGGCACAGGCATGTTTTGGCATCTTTCTCCTTCAGCATCTACATGGCATCCCTTCGACTCTGCCTACTCTCTCTCTCTCTCTGTGTGTGTGTGTGTGTGTGTGTGTGTGTGTGTGTGTGTGTGTGTGTATTAGATTTCCTGCCTGGCTTTACTCTGCTAAGCCATTGGCCAAAATAACTTTATTCATCATCCAATAAAAGCAACACATATACAGAAGGACATCAGGAGTGAGCTTGCAAGAATGGCCTTTGTTTCTCCAAATCCTTGTAAGACAGAACCCTATAGATTTCCTTTTTATATGTACCTACATGTGAACACTGTTCCCGAGAGTCAGATTGAGTTCAGCCCTTATTAATAGTAGGGCGAGGGTGTGTTTTCAAGTCACTGCCCTTAATTTTGAAGGAGAATGTCCCAGAAGCCTATAAACTGTCACTGGAAAAAATATCTTTCTTTAACCTAAATCTGAGTGGTCCTCGGATGTTGGTAAAAGTTGCTGGGGAATTTAGAAATAAAATGTAATGTAAAGGTTTATATTAAAAAGTGGCCAAGAACTTAGACAAAAATGCTAAAACTTTATCTTTTCATATCTGATGATGAATGTAACAGTATGGTGCTTCTTCAAATAACATTAAAAGCTCTACAGCAGAACTGGAGAAAAATTATCTTAGAAAATAAGTCTCAATGGAAGAGGTAACAATTTTCCACTGACAGAAATGAAGCACAGGATTAGTTGCCTAATACTTACTATGAAACTATTTCAGACTAATATTCCTATCAGAAGTATAATCAGGAAGACAATGATTTATATCACAAAGACTTTGGCCTCTGCCACTATTTCTACGTGTGATAAAGGAGAATATATTACAATTTATAGAAATGACTGCTTAGAGATCAAGACAAAGTAAATTTTTTACAGCAGAAAACTCCAGAGAGAGAGAGAGAGAGTGAGAGAAAGAGAGAGAGAGAGAGAAAGAAAGAGAGAGAGAGAGAGAGCAAAAGAGTCCGAGAGAGAGATGGTGCAGTGGTGTGAGGGATATATTTTTAAATTGCAACATTTGCCATGATTTTCATGATTTTAAAGCACACCTGTAAGTAGTAGCCTGCACTTTTGTGGCTTTGACTCTAGGTAATTATTTTTATAGCTAAAATATTTTCATTGTCTTATATATTACTTTTGACCATAAACACAATTGCTTTTGATTTTTAGCTTCTTCTATGATTAACAATAAAAAGTAATATTCTCCCTAAAATTATTTTCATAAAAAATGATTTCCCTAAATTAATTAGGAAAGAAGGGTTAGTTTCTGTAGCATGACAGAGTCATCCCTGTCTGATGTAGCTATGGGACCACTGTCACTGTGTACCACTGCGTCAATATATTAGTACCAGGGTTTGGAGCATCAAATCTTCCAACAGCTTCCACTCCCAATTTCAAACACTAATCCTGTATCTAGAATAACTGGAATTTTAAATATAAGAAAAAGCCTTGTTTTCTTTCTTGTAAGCTGGCATTGTTTATAGAAACTACTCCATGGACAAAAACTTTTCCTGAAGCAAAGATTAAGATATGGGAAATTTAATGTAATTATATGAGTACTACTCAGATTTCTTAATATCCGAATATTCTGCATTTTGTAAAAATATTTTAAAAATCCTGACAGCGGAGGATATTTGAAAATTAATCTGTCACTTAAGAAAGAACAATAAGCAAAAGACAATTTGTAGTGGTTTAGAAAATCATGCTGGTGTGGAAAGGAACCTCCAGAAGTGGAGCACATGGATGACATCTATCTCTTGATTCATATCCTATCTGCTACCATCTCAGTCCCTTGCTAATGGTGACCACTGTTGTATTAGACTCTGATTCTATAAATCTGACATGTTCTTGTTTTATTTCTGTATTTATTTTATTGAAAAGAGACATACAATATACTCTGAATGTGGTTTCTCCTACTCATACTCCTGTGAGATCCTCCCTATGCCTCTGCCATCTAAAATCCAGTCTCTGTCTCTCCTTGGAAGGCAAATTGTGGGATAGAGGGAATGTGGAAGGAGCAGAAAGAGTGGAGGGAGTGGGAACTAGGATTGGTGTGTAAAGTGAGAAAAGGTAGTTTTTAAAAAAAATAAATTTAAAAAATTAATTATAAAATAAAACAAAAACAAACTATAATAGGACAAATCAAACAAACAGAAAAAGGAAAGACTACTAGAACCATATAGACATAGTTCCTTGTTCACATATATAGGCATATCATATAAACAAAAAATTGGAAGCCAAAATATAAACAAAATTTAGATTTGTAAATGGTTATTGATTGGAGATAGCTTCTGGAATAGGAATAGGGCCTTGTGTCAACCTCTTCTCTCAACACTTGCGTCCCATCTGGCAAAAACACATGCAGGCTCTGTGCATATTGCCAGATTCTATGTGAGTTCACATGTACATTAATTCTGCTGTATTTAGAATACCTAGTTTCCTTGGTGTCAGCCATTTTATCTGGATCTTACTCTCTTTCCACCTTCTCTTCTTCAGACTTTTCTGATCCTCGAAGGGAAGTATTTGTTCGAGACATCCCATTTAGGACTGAGTTTTCCAAGGGCCCTGACTCTGCACTTTGCCCAGATGTGCATCTCTGTATTTGTTACTGTCGACTGCAGGAGGAAATCTTCCATGTGATGATTTAACAAGACACTGATCTATCAGATAGCACAATGTCAGTAGAAGTTATTTTATGATTGTGTTCCTTTAGCAGAACAGCAGTGCTTGATTTTCCCTAGGACTCCGGCCTATCTGGTCTCATATTCCTGGCAGCTTTGGCAGTAAGACTGATATGTTCTTTTTCATGAAGCAGGCCATATATCCATTCAGATGTGGATTGGTTTTGTTCATAAGTTTGTGCTACTCTTGCACCAGTGTACTTCAGGAAAGTCTGCATCGTAGAGCAAGGACTTTGTAGATAAGTTGGTGTTTGCACTTCTCCTTTGGCATTGTGCAGAGTGCTTAATAACAGTCCATATCTTCGAAAGCTTGAGGTAGGCAGCAGCTCTCCTTCATGTTCAATGATGTGTGTGGCATTTCATCTTTAGCAACAAAGCCTTACTATCAAGTTATAGAGAGCATTCAATAGCTCTGGCAATAGACTGAATTGTTTGGGTATTCCCATTGTGAATCTTTGATCAACAACTAGATTAGACATAATGCATCCCAGCACTGGAATCTTCCTTTGGTGACTAGAGATGTCCAGTTAGGGCTCAGTCTCCCCCATTATCTAAGAATTTAATTTAGATTGTCTTCATATGTGTTTCCCTTTTAGAAAGACTATTGTATTCTGTTTCTAATTTCTAGATGTTGTGAATATAGCAGCAATAAAAATTGTGAGTAAGTGTTTCTGTAGTTGCATGAAACATCATCTGTGTATATTACCAAAGGTGGTACAGCTGAATCTTGAGGTGGATGTATTGACAGTTTCCTGAGGAATCACCACACTGATTTCCATTGTGCCCATATGAGTTTGAATGCCTGAAATCAGTGAATGAGTATTCCCCTTAACTCCAAATCTCTGCTAGGTGCAGCTCATATTTGAAAGATTGATCTTAGCTCTTTTGAGTACTACAAGATGAAATCTCAAAGTAGTTTTCATCTTGTTTATGTTTTGTAATTGGGTTATTTGCTTTCTTAATGTTCATTTTTTATTTTTTCATATATTTTGGATATTAACCCTCTAGCAGAAGTATAGTTTGTAAAAACCTTTTCTCATTCTCTAGGCTGTTACTTTTTCCTTATAGCAGTGTCCTTTGTCATATAGAAGCTCTTCAGTTACATGAGATATAAGTAGTTAATTATTGTTAGTGCCCATGCTATTGACATTCTGTTCAATAAGTTTTTTCTCATGTCAAGGAGTTCAAGATTCTTCTGCACTTTCTTCTCCATCAGATTCAGTGTATCTGCCCTTATGTTTTGACTTTGATAAATTGAAGTTCAATTTTTTGCTCTTTAGTAATTATGGATCTATGTGGATTCTAATAAAACCATCAATTGAGTTTGACCAGCACTGTTTGTTGAAGATACTGTCTTTTATTCAAGTGTGTATTTCTGGATTCTTTAACAAAAATCATGTTTCCATGTTGTCTTTATATCTTCATATTCAATTTCATTTATCAACATGTTTGTTTTTATTATTATAGTTGTGTTAATATGGGCAAAGCAATTTTTTCTTATCTGGGGATAAAGAGACATATATCAATCAGTCAAACAGTTGGATGAGAATTTATAATACTGAAGCACGGGGAATAGCTTCTGACCAGAATTCCCAAGTAAACATAAATGAACTAGAATTCTGTTTAATTCTTCGGAAGATTGCTTATACAAGATTAGGATTATTATTATAGTCTACCTATTGTATTAGTTGACCTTTATCAGCTAATATTTCTACTCATTCCTTAGCTTTCTTCTGCCCATCTTCCTCTTATGTCATATTAGGTTTGCTTAGGCCTCTGCTCTATAAATATTCCTTCTGCTAATGATATGAGTTGTGTGACAGCTAACAGCTTACATTATTTACAGTCATTGCGTTTTAGAGTGAAACAAGAAACCATCAAGTGTAATGATTTACTCAGCAGTAGTACACAAAGAACTCTAGTCCTATTAAGAGAGAATAACTGTTATGATTATTTAATGGCATCTACAATGCCTGTTATTAGCTATTTATTGATATATGAATTCTTGAGATTTGCTACTTCTAGTGCATGTAAGAACAACTCATTTTTCAATCAAGCTTAATTTTCAAGGCTAGGACACTGAAAGAATAACTTGTCTTCTCATCATATTTATTGGGCAATATCATTTTCTATATCTCTTACTAATATGTAATCTATCTTAGTGTCAAAATAGTGCTTATATTTATAAGCCTTACTTCTAATATACCAATCTTTAGGAACAACAACAAAAGTAACAGGGGGATAAGATGGTGGCTTAGTGGTTAAGTCACTTGCCAAATAAGCAAAAGTATGAGAGTTCAGCTCACCAGAAGTACATAAATGCTGAGGATAAGTGGTAGAGTTCGGCTGTAACTCCAGTCTCACAAGGTGGAGAGGGGACTCTCAGAGCAAGCTCTAGCCTCGATGAATAAGGCAAAGGAGAAATGAAAGAAGATTCCAGGCATCAACTTCAGGCCTACATACATACACACACACACACAAGCACGCACACACACACACACACACACACACACACACACAAACGTATCTGCACATAAGGCAATATATACATGAGTCTGTCATACATAAACATGTGTACCAGACACATACACATGAAAAGAAGAAAAAAATAGGAAAGATGCGTTGATTTATGTATTGCTTTAAAAGACTAAATTACATGAGAGTGGATGTTTTTGACATGCTTTCTCCTGTGTTTTCGGAGTAATAAAGACTGGTCAGGTTTTATAAACCATAGAGCTTTGGGAATTTCTGTGCTACAATTTGAATAAGATTCTTATCCCATGAAAAATTGTATTGAAATTTGATGCCCAATATGATGATGATCAGTGTTGTGTTGAGTCTGGATAGTATTTGCTGGTTCTCATATGAGAAGGTTGTAATTCTAGAAGCTGGCATTATACCTAGGCTTTTGTACATCTACTGCTTTCCACTCTATGCATGCTATGTCATTGTTATGTTGTGATGCAGTACTGGGCCATGGACAGATGTAATCACACAAAATAAATAATTTAGCTCTCCAAAACATGAGTTAAATTGAACATTCTTTTTCATATAATATGATCTGACATAAGGGCTTTACTCTATAGGTATCCTGCTTCTATAATGTCATCTTTATTCAGTAATTGACTTCTCCATTAGTTTCTGTAGCCATTATCAGTGATGCAATGGAAACAATTTGTATAAGTCTGTTCTCTCTCACCAGTGCCACTGTGTCCATAGGCTTATCATTGTCCTCACCTCCATAAATTCAAATGAAATTTTGTTTCTATGAACAGTACAACTGCCTCACTAGCCACTTTGTCAGTTCCTTCTTGGGAATTTGTTTTAGTTGTGTAGCAGTAAAGGTAACACCCTGCTTAGACTATAGTCCGTATTTTAGTTACACGTTGCCTTAAATTAAATTCAGAGGCCTCTACTTAGTTGCCCATTAAATCAGCAGAGTAAACAAAAATGTTGAATTTTTATATGAACAAAATGCTCAAAGAGCAAATTCTCTAAATATTAGAGTCTTTAAATCAACCCTTTTTAAGCTGCAGAGAGGAAAAGTTTCCAGTTAGAAGGGAAGATTAGTCCATGAAGTGATCTTCTAACACATAACAATCCATTCATTTATATATTCATTTAAGATAGAAATTTAACATTAAGTAGAATTTCATATTTAAAAGAATATTTTGGGGGGTATCCAAATTGCCATAAATTTGGGTATATATGATATTTCCCTTTAGTTTTTCATTGTTTATTTTACTTCTGAATTCAGCAGATATACTGTAGGAATGACCTACACCTCAACATAAGTATCTTAGGTTAAGGAAATAGAAGGTAGTAAAACATTTAAATGAAACTTTGATACCCTCATATGCTACCACTGCACTCAACCTGAAAATGTGTCAGGAGAGAGAAAGAATCATGAATCTGAATACAGCATATTCAACTGAAAGTGGGTCACTGGTGATTTTATGATATGGAAATATGGGAAGGATTAACTCTCCTCTATAACTCACTTGATGGACTGGGGGAAAATGTACAGGTCTATGGCTTGAAATGTCACAGGTTAATTCTGTTTCTTTGCAAGCTGGTAACAAAGATGAAAAGAGGATCCGGAGATTTTTCTCTTGCTCCTGTATGGAAGCTTACTTAGGAAGAGAAAAGTTTCAATGCCATATGGCTTCAGAAATGTTCAGTAAATCTAGAGGTAGATTAATGTCATTTTGATACCTTTGAGGCTACCACTGAGGATTCTGAAAGATCGAGGTCTCCATCTTCAAATGGTGTAGTGTAGGTGGGTGGGTAAGACTAAAAACAAAATAATCAGGTTTTAGAATCTCCCACAATAGGGTGAAAACCTCAGGTTCGGTGCTAGCAATACCATCCTAAAATGGAATATTACTGTGAGGCAATGGTTTTGTATCCTGTAAAGATTTGTCACTTGTATTGGTTTAATAAAACTGATTGACCAATAGCCATGCAGGAGGTATAGGCAGAGTGACTAGAATAAGAGAATTCTGGGAAGAGGAAAGGCTCAGTCTGCAGTAATCACCCAGACCCAGAGGAAGCAAGATTAGAATGCCTCATTGATGAAAGGTACCAAGCCACTTGGCTAACACAGACAAAAATTATGGGTTAATTTAAATTTAAGAAAGCTCTCTAGGAAGATGTATGTTTCCATTGAACATGGTTGTGTTGGTCCAGTGCTGTGAGCTCTGCTCTAGCTGTTTGCTCTGAGATTCTTATAGTCTTTAACTTTCATAAGTAAGCTCTGATTAGCTGTCTATGCATGTCTTTAGTCATTCTAATCACATCACTCAGAATGTCTTGCTACAAATTTTTGCAACTAATGAATATTTTTCTACTTTATAAGATCACTGTAAAGTTTCTTCTCAGTGGAGGTCTTTAACCAAAGAAGCCCACAGTTTTTATCAGTTTTCTTTTTTAATTCCACTTGTCTAAAATACCTTATTTATTCTCTGCTTCCTAGGTGGTGGTGCAGTTTTAGAATAACGGAGGTTGCCTGTTTGATGGCCATTTTTCTTTTCCTACAATCATGTGCCCAGTTTACTCCAATATCATTGTCATGCAAGCATTCACATACACATTTCAAATTTATAGCCATGCTACTCATTATGCAGTAAATTAAAATTCTGTTTAAATGCTCTTTGTTTCTTCATTTAAGACGCAGCCAGGCAGTGGTAGTGCACATCTTTAATCCATCACTCAGGAGGCAGAAGCAGGTGGATCTCTGTAGTTAGAGGTCAGCCTGGTCTATAAGAGCTAGTTTCAGGACAGCCTGCAATATTACAGAGGAACCCTGTCATGGAAAACCATAAAAAGAAAAAAGAATAACAACCCAGTTTAGAAGACCCTGCTAAGGATGTGCAACAACAGAACAGAAGCTAAAAGCCCCAAATTAGCACTTTCTGATATTCTACTCAGAGATCATAGCCAACCAGTAATATCAAATATACATTTTATGTCAGTGAATTAGGAAACAATGGGAAAGTTAGTGCAAAATAAATAATTTGGAAATAATTCTTGGCTCTAAGAATGAGAAACACCTTATACTCTACTTAAAAAACAAAGTTTGCAAGATTGCTCATCTGACAAGGCACTTGCCCAACCATCCTGGAAACCTGTGAGATATGTTGGACACAAGTAAAGATGGGAAAAGAATGACTTCATAAATTTGCCTCTCTTCATCAAGGAGCAGTGGCATAGGGACACAAGTGCAGCATACAACACACACAGCACATACACAGAGAGAGAGAGCATGCACAAAGCACAGCACACATTTACATACAGCACACACAGAAAAAAACACAACACAGACACACACACACACCACAGACAGGCAGAACACACACACACAGCACACCGATAGCACACAGTACACACACTCACACACAAACTCACATCTTAAAAATGCTTTAAGATATTTTTCTATGTCTTCCAGGTTATCAAGCCTTGGCAGAAGTGACCCTGACACACACACACACACGCACGCGCGCGTTTGTGTGTGTGTGTAGAAAACCTAACTAACATGACTACAGGCTTGACTATTATAGAGGACTCTCTATTAACCTATACTTCTTAGTTATACATTACATTTCTAAATGAGCTGCACAAAAACAATACCTCAATCAAGAGCAGAAATATACATATAACAAAATTGACCTTAAATTTGTACCAATAAACCAAGATCCATATCAATGCAAATTATTCATATCTATATCAGGTGTGTACAATTCAGAATGAAAAATGAGGCAAACAGATTATCAGAAAATTCAGAAGGAAATAGAATAAAGAAAAAGAGTATCTACCACAAGGTTACTAGTTAATACTAATTAACTCCTAGTATCCCAGCTCTTGATATCATAAATCATTGGTAATAGGCATCAGTATTCTCCCTACATTTGAAAGCAATTTCTTTCTGAAAATACATATTAAGGCTGTTTTTAGAACACATATCCATTCAGTGTTTTTTGTTCAATAACAGTTTCTCCTGTTGGAATTTTTTTCTTTTTTCACATATCATATTTCAGATCTAGGAGTTAATGCTACTCAACTCAGTCATCTTATTCAAATATGAAAAGGCTTTATGTACATATCTTATTTTTTACTAACACTGTCATTGGACTTTGCTTTTTATTAAATATTAATGCAACTGTCTTCAGGAAAAATTAAATTTCTTCCCAAGCAAATCCCATGGAAAGGGAAAATTAAATAGAAGGGATTATGATTCGTATTGTATTTGAGGGCATTTCATCCACATTAATACTATTATAGGGCCAATTTTTATTACAGAATATAACTTTAAATTCAAGAAGGAGGCAGAACTGTCAGAATTAAAGTGAACAGAGAAAATTTAGTACTTCGCTGTACTGTTAGTTGTATAGAACAACTAGATATTAAAGCTTATGACATTTTCCTTTTAAACTTTAAACTTTTAGAAAACCCCACACTGATATTGATGTGAGAATGTAAATATTAGGTATTACCATGCTACAAAATTGCCCACGTTTTAAAGATGTTATTTATTTCAATGTCCAAAACTGTGTTTTCCTTCATACTACATGTGAAGTCTGTATAAAATACTGTACCATGGTAAGAGGAGGAAGAAATGACAAGCATATTGTTTTCTTCATATAATATAAATATTCTCAAAACTTTTGAGATTTTTCTTAAAATTATACCAATTAGAATCAAAATGCTCTGGAGGAGCATCATTAAAGATAAGGACTTGAAGTAGACTAAAACATACTTGTGTCCAAACATGACAAGTTAAAAAGATAATATTATTATACTTGAAGAATACAAGCATAATCTGATAAATAAAAAGAAGGGTTTTGTATCTAATATAACATTGTGATAAATGTTGTTATAATTGTGGTTAGCAGCAGTCATGAAAATAGCCACTTGCTAAATACCAGAAAACCTCTTTTCATTCTTTCCATCCAAAGAATCTCTTTAACTTAATGACACTGCTTAATATTCATTAAATATGAATAATGTACAAACATAATCATGAACTCTTTTTACAGATCAATGTAATTAGTGCCAGTAACAAGTTCATTAGGTAGGAACTGCTGTTATCGGTGCATAGGTTTGCATGGACATAACATATTGTGAAACTTTCAGACCAATAGAAACAGAAAATAACTAGTATACTCACTCCTCTATTTACTGTTTTGTCCTCCTTATATGCTTTTTGGCTAAGAAGCCATCTGAAGGCTATATGTTTCTGTAATGGCACAGTTAAATGTCCATCACTAGTATAAGAATTCTTGAGAATATAACTGTTAATATCAAGGCCATTGCCCTGATAATACCAACACCCTGGCCATCAAAATGGAATCATTTATATCTTACAATGTTCTGTCTGTTTTTTTCTTTACAAACACCTAAAAAAATATGTTTCTGGGTTTCTCTGAAATGTGAGCTACAGTAAAATTTATACACATACTTTGGCTCTTATTTCTCAGTAGTCTTGGTATAGAGTGGATTAAAACATCCATAGTTCTACATATTTACCTTTACAGATAAACAATTTGCATGTCAAAATAAGAATGAATCAGAAGGTCAAAGGACAACTTATAGGATTTGTTCTTTTATTTCACCATGTGAATAAAAGGGCAAATCTCAGATCATCAGTGTCAGTGAAAGACATATTTATCAACTTATCAAAATGAACTGTAATATGAATACACCAACACACACAAACACACACACACAGTGAGAGGAGAGAATAAATAAATAAAAATAATAGAAAAAATAAGTAAAATGGATTTGAAAATGTCAGCACATATTCATATTTTTTAAAAAATTACAAATTATACATAAAAATAAATTTAATATATCTCCCAAAGTAGGTATATGAAAGCTGCCACAAGTAACATAATACTTAGCAGAAAAAATTGAATTTTCATGTGTTTATGAATAGAAACAAAATGAAAATATACAATATAGTGTGTAATAAAGTTCAGTAAAGTCAGAGGGAATTAAGTCAGTAATCAATATAAACTTATCCCTATAGACAACAATAAGAATTAAGATATTGCATTGACTTATCAAATATAAAATAGCCAGGAATACTTATTGTATGAGATTGGAAAGGCCTATGAATCATGGAAAATGAAAAAAAAAACATGTGGAGAAAAACCAAAGCAGACAAACATTAGTTGAAAGATAATCCAAGTTTAGGCAATTGAAGAATCCCAGTGATTTGGTGCCAGTTCTCTACCTATTTGATTTCAAAATTAATAAACTCAATCTCACAAATCCTAGCTGTGTTCTTTTTCCAGAAAGAGAGAAGTCTTTCAAAGTCTATATGAAAGTGTAAAGAACCTGGAATTTAAAAAAAAAATAAGCTTGAAAGAGACACAGGTTGGAAGACTTGCACTACCCGATTTCTAAACGTCTATAGTTAACAAAGGATCCAGATAATAAGAATAGAAACTTGTAGCATTATTACTCAACAGAAAGGTTAGAAATCAACACAGGGGTTGTGTTAGTTGATTTTAAGAAGATAATGAATTATTGAGTTTGTTGACCCTTTTTCTCTCACTGTCACAAAACATATAGTGCAAATAAATGTCATAAAGATATTTATTTATCTCTTTTCCGAGATTTCAAGCAGTGATTGCATGAAACAACAGTTATAAACACAACTTCTGTGCATGTTGTGGTAATAAAACACAGCAAGGTGCTAGGAGCACACGGCAGATGTAGGGCTGGCTCAAAGTAAAGATATAGAAGGAAGGCTTTAAGGGTTACACCGAGTAACCAGGGACACACCTGGTAACTAGTACCTAATTACCAAAGCTTCCACTGCCTCCCAAGCGTACTAAGATCTAGTGTGCACGCCTTTAATCAATATGTGTGATGGCTGGTAGCTTTTGAAATCCAAATTTTTTTTTAAGAAAAGTATGTCTTAACTTCTGGATGAAAACAAACTGCAACAGCTTTGTACTGATCACAGAAACTAGTATGTGATGGATCATAGACAAAGTACATCTGGTAGCATCTTCCAACTTCACCAGTAAACTAAACTATAGGAAACCAACTTTGAAAGTTTAAGATGATAATATGCTTACGTACTAGAGTCCTAAAAAGTAGGATTTCCTCAAAAATAAAACTTTAACATTGCAAAACACTATTGGAAAATGAATAAACTAATTTGGGTAGGAATATGTACATATATGTCAAAATAGAAACATAAAAGACTTTTACAAACAACGAAATAATTGATTGTATTATATATTTAAGAGAGAAATACATATTTCCATAAAATTAGTAAATCAGTGTAAGAAAATGTATATTCTGTGGTTACTTGTAAATGCAATGCAAATTAAAACTCTAATGGGATTTTATACACTGTCAATACATTGGCTAATGTACAAATGTTCTAAAAGAAAATAAAAGAATGTTGATCATTCAATTACCTTACCTAAAATTTGTGTCTAAAGAAAACCAGAGAGGAAGGGTGGCAAATGTTTGTGGAGTTAGGATTGGAAAGAAGCTGGAGAGAGAGAGAGAGAGAGAGAGGGAGGAGAGAGAGAAGCAATAAAACAGAACCTCAAAATGGTGGCACAGACAACACTCTAAGAGGTAGACACCTGTCATCTCCTGTGTTATGAAACTCCAGAGCTTGATTTTAAACACATAGCATGACCTTCCAGAAATAAGTGATCACAGAGAAATGGAGTTAAAAGCTGGAAAGCAAAACACAGGAGTTGATGCTAAATGAAAGGCAGATGAAGAAACAAAGTTTTAAAAACCTTTCAATAATACACATTTCCAAAACACATTAGCTGAATAGTAAATTCATCTGGCAAAACATGTTGTAAAGTGAAAAGGCAAGACTGCTTCAGGTGTGGGAAAATAACTAATAAAAATGGAGTTATGAAGTTAAAGAGAATGTTGACAATGCTGGAACTAGGCATTAGGAAAGATACAACAAGGGAAATACAGGAAACTTCAGTAGGTGATTAAAGACCCAGAATTGATATAACATTTGTATTTTAATAAATAAAGCTTGCCTGAAGACCAGAACACAAAAAAAACAGCCACACTAGTCAGCCATACAGGCCAGGCAGTGGTGAAACATACCTTTAATCCCAGCAGTCACAGTAGTTAGCCATAGAGGCCAGACAGTGATTTTCCATGGCTTTAACCCCAGCACTAGTGAGGAATATAAAATGGGATGAGATAGGAACTCACTCTGTTTTTCAGTCTGAAGATTTCATAGAGATAAAATCTCTCTAGCAGATTGACTGCTCTGCTTTTCTCATCTTCAGGTTGAACCCCACTATGTGTCTCTGGGTTTTTATTATTCATGCTACACAGAAGCATCTGGAAATACACACACACACACACACACACACACACACACACACACACGCATGCATGCATGCACACAAACTCATACTTGCACATACACATGCACAGAAATGCACACGCACATATGCATATACATACACACTCACATACAGAGAGTTTCATATTCTTTCATCTCAGTCCAAGAAGTAAATAAACTGAGCTTACTTTGTAAAAAAAAAAAAAAGTGTTGAAAATTGGAACATAAAACTGATGAATATTATGAAACAGATGATTTACCAGCAATTATTAAAAAAACAGAAACCTCAAAATAAACAAAATGACAGCTAAATAGCAAGCATGGAAACCTGCAGGAAACAATTTAAAGTCATAATTAGTCACAAAAAGTAGTTCTGTCACCTTAGGAAGCAATGTAGTGGTTTATGCCTGCTTATGATAGTATGACTGGGAAATCTATATGTTCCCATGTGTGCACATGGATATTCACAAACTATCTATCTATATATGTCTTTATTTTATTTATATTTCTATGTAGATATATCTATGGATAAACACAAATACATATATGCATCTTTTGTATATATGTTTAGTTAAATAATATGTACACAATATTATTTTTCTGTTAAATTCTCATATACTTCTATATCATATATGGTTGAAGAATAGATAAAAGTATACAAAATCAGAAATGCAAAAAAATGAATTTAAGGAGACACTGGGAGAAAATTATGCTTACCAACAAAAAAATACCTTTAGAGTTTTAAATGAGATATTTGGTACATCCAAGGAAGGCAAGACTTACCACCAAATTTTAATGGATACATAAAATTTAAACTGAAAATAAATATAGATAAGAGGAAAAGTTATGTGACTCTCTTGCTTGAAGAATGTTATTTATACCATGCTAGATAAAAATTTTATTGTGAATTCATGAAAGATTTTACATATTAATAATTACTTCTTTTCTCAAGAAAGTAATGTGAAACCTTAAACAAGAGGAAAACCCATCTCACTTTTTTATATTGTGAGAAAGAAAATATGAAAGATATATTATTTTTATAAAAGTATGGAAGAAAAATACAAATAAACAGAAATGGTGACAGTGAACAATACTGCAGCAGAAAACGTGAGAAACTGTGAGAGCAGAGCACAAAGGATGGGGACGTAGGTGTTAGGATTAATTAGGACTTAGAATCTATGGAAATTATTTTGAGTTACAAAGATCAGAATAAAGACGAAAAGGCCAATTGGATACCATACTAGCCAAGGATAATTAGATTAACTGATAATTTTCAGTGTTGTGGTCCAATGTTTGTTTGTCCCCTTCAAAATCTGTTTGTGGAATCTTTTTTATTATTATTATTTTATTACTTAAAAAATACCAATCCAAATTCCCACTCCCTCCCCTCTTCCCACTCCCTCTACAGACCCTCCCACCCCACCACCCTCCAATCCTAAGAGAGGGCCATGCACCCTACCTTGTGGAAAGTCTAAGGCCCTCCCCACTACATCTAGGTGGAGCAAGGCTCACATCCGAAGAGAAAAGGATCCCAAGAAGCCAGTACATGCTGTAGAGACAAATCCCAGTGTAACTATCTAGGGCCCCTCAATCTGCCGCAACTGTCAACCACCTTCAGAGTTGACTCCCAGTCCAGGTGGAGTTGGTGAGCTCAAGCAAACTGTTTCAGTGGATGACCCCTCACGGTCTTGAATTCCTTGCTCATACTCTCACCACTTCCACTCTTCAACTGGATCTTGGGAGCTCAGTCCAGTGCTCCAGTGTGAGTCATGGCCTCTGTTCCCATCTATTGATGGACAAAGGTTCTATGATGATATTTAAAATAATAATCAGTCCGACTATAGGGTAAGGCCAGGTCAGACACCCTCTCCTCTATTGCTTAAGGTCTTAGCTGGGGTCATTTCTGTGGGTTCTTGGGCATTATTCTAGAGCCAAGTTTCTTGCTAACTCCATAATGGCTCCCTCAATCAATATATCTCTTTCCTTTCTCTTGTAACTGTTCTTCCTTCATCTCGACATCCCATTCCCTCAAGTTCTCGTCAACCCCCCCTTCTTGCCTTCCTTCTACCCCCTACCCCCATGCTCCCAAATTTTTGTCTGTTCCCAATTTCCAAGAGGGTCTATATATTTTTTTCTTTGGGTTCACCTTATTACTTAGTTTTTCTAGGATCTTGAACGATAGGATCAATGTCCTTTGTTTATGCCTAGTATCCACTTATTAGTGAGTACATACCATATTCATTTTTTTGGGTCTGGGTTACCTCACTCAGGATAGTGTTTTCTAATTCCATCCATTTGCATGCAAAATTCAAGATGTCATTATTTTTTTTTTTACCACTGAGTAGTACTCTAATGTGTAGATGTTCCACACTCTCTTTATCCATTCTACAGTTGAGGGGCATCTAGGTTGTTTCCAGGTTCTGACTATTACAAATAATGCTGCTATGAACATAGTTGAAGAAATGATTTTGTAGTGTGATTGAGCATCTTTTGGGGGTATTCCCAAGAGTGGTATTGCTGGATCCTGAGGTAGGTTGATTCCCAGTTTTCTGAGAAACTGCCACACTGATTTCCAAAGTGTTTGCACAAGTTTGCATTCCCACCAGCAATGGATGAATGTTTCCCATGCTCCACATCCTCTCCAGAATAAGCTATCATTAGTGGTTTTGATATTAGCCATTCTGACAGGAGTAAATTGGTATCTCAGAGTTGTTTTGATTTGCATTTCCCTGAGAGCCAAGGAAATTGAACATGTCCTTAAGTATCTTTTGGCCATTTAAAATTGTTCTGTTGAGAATTCTCTGTGGAATTTAACCTTGATATGATAGGTTATTCACTATCCTTGATCCAACATGGCCTCTTTTTTTTTTTTTTTTTTTTTTTTGGTTTTTCAAGACAGGGTTTCTCTGTAGCTTTGGAGCTTGTCCTGGAACTAGCTCTTATAGACCAAGCTGGCCTTGAACTCACAGAGATCAGCCTGCCTCTGCACCTCGAGTGGTGTCACATGACTTTAATTCCCAACATGGCCTTCTAAGATAACTGAGTCATGAATTTAGAGTCCCAAGAAAGGGACTAACACCCTATTAATGTGAGAATTTCTAGTCTTTCTCAGATTTCTGATAACCAAGAGGAAAGCCCCAGCAGAACTGAATCTGTCGGCACTTTATCTTAGTTTTCCCAACTTAAAGAACTCTAAGAATTCAGTTTTTCATTTTTCAGCCACCAGTTTCTTCTTATTTTAGCAATTTCATATGCTGATATTCCAAAATGGGTCAGTTCTAAAAGAACAGGGACATAGGTATTGGTTGGTCCAGAATAGAAGAACTTGAGATTGCATGAGGCAAAATAATGGAAATAATATAAAGGAAAGCAAGTTCATAGTTGAATTGTAAGACCCTGAGGTTTCACTTCAGATGCAAAAGAATTGAGAAGACTTAGTAATTCTGAAGATGAGCAAAAAATATGAAAATCAGAGAGTTGGGAAGTGTTTATAGTGATACTATTTTCTTCAACTACTCTACCTACAATCAGTAAAAATAAATAAATAAATAAAAACAGACTTTTTATAATTCCTATGACAGGATGATTTGCAATGATTTTACACTACAAATTAGATTGCACTCATACTTCAGGGTCTGACTTTCTCAGATTCTGTTGCTCTGTGACTTCCTGAGATGGTGTGTACAGTTTCTTCTTTTACTATATCAGTGGGTGTTATGATGGATTTTCTTTGTGGTTTACTGTTCTAGTGCCTGTCATACACTTTCTATGAAGGAAGGGAAGAGATGTGAGGGAAAGCAATGAGGTGTCAAGGCGAACCCAGGAGGTACAGATGGTTCTGATGTAAAATTTGTTGTGATTAGTAAACCAAACCAAAGGAATTGCATCCTGAAGTGAATTTGACTGCTCAACTCATCCATAAAATATGGTTTCAAGACTCATGAAATATCCTTACAGAAATGGGAGGGAGGAAGATTTATATGGTCATCAATGAAGAAGAAAGCAGATAGCACTCAAAACTGGTGTATATAAGCCAAGATGAGGAGGAATATTTTAAATAAATGGGAGCCTGAGTATGACAAAGTCTAAGCCAACTTCTACCTCCCAACAAAACCAAGCAGCATACCTCCTCACTTCTGTAGAAGCACACATTCAATCATTGTTAAAAGACTTATTTATGTTACAGGTAATGTGTATGTGTGTGTGTTCATGAGTGTTTGTTGGGTAACATGTACATGCAGGTGTTGAGAACGTCAGAAAAGGAACTCAGAGTCCCTGTAATAGTTATAGGTATTTTTGAGCCACCGTTGTGTTTATAACCAAGCAGGAAGTGTTCTTAACCTATGAGGCATGCTACAGTACCCACGCACAATCACTGGGAAATGGAAACACAGTGTTTGGCCACATAAGTGATTGACCACTAACCATTTCTCTCTGGAGATCAAAATCATCAGAGATGCTTGACTAAAACTCCTCCTGAGAGACAATATTAACCATCTTAGCTAGACACAAATGAAACAAGAAGAATGTGCTGTGATATTCTTCTAAATTTGAGTTGAGCAGACCAGAAGCTGTTAGGTAATGGGCAATTACTTATAAATATAGCAGAGTTGGGGGGCAAGCCACTTATGTTCAGATTTTAGCTCTGTTGTATTCCAGTGAGCTTCACCCCATTATTTTCTTGATGAACTAGAATTAAAACTACTTTACTCATGGGTTATTTTAATGGTTAGATAAATGAATGAGTGGATCATTTAACATGGTATATGATATATCCTAAGCACTCAATTAAATTATCATGGAACTGAAGACATCAAGAATGACGGTACAAAGGGGATTAGGTAAAGAGGAGATAAACTCCCAGGTCTCACTTTTGTGTTGTCTGCATATATATATATATATTCAAGAGGGAAATGCTTCTTTTCAGATTCTAAGAGCACATAGATTTCCTATAACAGTGAGTTAATTCAGTTTCTTATTCTTCACATTTCAGCTATTAAATTTATTCAATAATATTGTTCCTTTTAAAAACGTTCAGAGTTAGTTATCCAGATGAATTTGTCCTGAAGTGACTCTATTCCTGGTAGGAAGTTTGATGATTAAGAAATGAGACTATTAAATATAGAGTGTTGTAGGGGTCCGTGTGTTTGTTCCCAGCTGCTCAGCCCCAAAATAACCACACAGAAACTGTATTAATTAAATCACTGGTTGGCCTATTAGCTCTATCTTTTTATTGGCTAACTCTCACAGATAGAATTAACCCATTTTCACTCTCTTATATTTTACCATGAGGTTCAGGGCCTAATGGCAAAGTTCCGGCTGGCAACTCACATCTTTCTCGTCTGGTGCCTCTATGGCTTCTCACTGACTCTGCCTACTCTCTCTATAGATACCTCTTCCAGTTTGGCTATATTTTGTTAAGCCACTGGCCGAAAGAAGCTTCTTTATTCATTAACCAATACAAGTAACACATAGACAGAAGGAATTCCCACACCATTTTCCCTTTTCTGTTTAAATAAAAAAGGAAGGTTTTAATTTTAACATAGAAAATTACATATAACAAAACAATTATCAAGCAAGAATTAGTTACAATATCTATATCTACCATATCTTTTATCATAACTTAAGAAAACTAATTATAACTATTTATCAACTCCATTAAAAACCCTAGAAAAATATATTATCTAAGTTAACAGGAAGGACATTGTAAGCAACTTTTAAAACTCTAGAATTGACAGAGACATCTCACTGCCTTGACATTCACCCAAAGATTTTTTTGTACCATTGGGGCATCTATCTTTAGCCTATAGGCACATAGCATCCAACAGACTTTTCCATGAAGCAGGAAATTTTAAAGACATGTTTACCTATATTGACAGTTTTGTTAGTCATTTTCTTCTGTGTCATGCAGAATGTCTGGCAGACACTTTTAGGAAGCAGGAATCACAAAGGACTGTCTCACTTTCTTTAGGCAGCATTAGCAGTCATTTTTCTGTGGGTCCTGCATTCCAGCTCATACATCATAATATCAAACAGTCCAGGCAAGAGCAGTTTTTTGCCTAAAAGGCTAACAAAATCCACAAGTAGCCTCTTTGATGCCCATCTTCCTCTTGAATTAATTGGTGCTGCCAGGAGCAGATGTGTCTCATGTCATTAAAAGTCCTAAGTTATTAAACATTCTAAATGCCATATTCCGAAGGTCTTTGAAAGATTTGAAGAACACCTATCTAATTGAAATATATCTATATATCTAGGAAACCTAACTAACATGACTACAAGTTTGACTATTGTAGATGACTATTAACATGTATTTTTAAATTATACATTACAATTTTAAATGAGCTGCACAAACACAATACTTTAATCAAGAGCAGAAATATACATTATAACAAAATTGGCCTTAAATTTGCATCTATAGAGCAAGATCCATACCAATGCAAATTATTTGTATCTGTAGCATAACCCCTTTAAATATAAATAAACATTTATAAACAATATTGGAATATGTGGTTCTCTTCTTAAAAGACAAAATAATTTTAATAAATGCAAGAAAACAAACTCACACTGTATTTATTATTGTTTTCATAATTATCACATGAATACCACCAGTATGTAAAATAATTGTACAAAGAAACAGTTTGTATTATATGGAAAGATTGCCAGTTTCTATTTTTGCAGTTTGAAACAAGTTAATTTCAATGATTTCATGCTAAAAAATTCCACGGAAACTATATTATATATAAAATTTTTATATGTATTATTATTTCTTGTACAGTCTAAGGAATTTCCCTGATACTTAACACTGAGATTCAATATTATTGATGTATTAGTAGATGGTGATACATGTATGATATATAACGACAATCGGGTGTGCTAATTGTAACATTCCAGGGCTATTCAAGTAACCATTGAGCTGATTCCCCACATAAGAGGCATTAGAAATATTAACAGATATGACAGAAATGGAATGATAAAAGTGTAAACAAGACATTTGTTGTACAAGCCATAAGAAATCCACCTCCTCCTACAATAGGGCAGTCTGTTGATTTAAATTCGAAAGTTCAAATTTTATGTGCACATTCAGGGCTTTCTGAGTCTGGACAGCATCATTGATTTGTCTCGCCAGTTTATCCACGGTGTCCGACACCAATGATGTTTGTGCCATTGCCAGTCCTGTGACCATGGCTGCAGCAGCAGACACTGCAATGACAGCAACCGCCACAGCCGTCACTCCAAAATCTCGTTTCTCTCGATACAGGGTCATCTCAGTCTGCTTAATCTTTTGGTAATTGGCAGTGGTATGATGGCTGGTACCCAAACCAACAAGGAGGACTGAAGTGGTCATCCCAGCAGTCGCTCAGGCCACAGTTTCTGAAAGAACAACCAAGAATATCTTTTCCCCCAAAGGTGCTATTCCATACTACAAAAAAAGGAAAAGAAAAAGGAAGGAAAACTAAAACATAAACAAAGGATTTAATAGTGTCTGGGCTCGCAGAGAAATATTCCAAAAAAGAAAGATAGGAACTACACTCACTTGTATAGGAGTCCTTTAGCCCAAAAAATGTAACAAAGCATAAAGCATTCACAAAGGAAAAGGTTTGATTAATAGAAGCCTGTTCTATCGCCATATTGCTTAAAGCAGTTCCAGCAGTATAGTTTGAGGAATAAAAAGATGAATACAAAGAACTAGCTTGGTTAGATCAATACAAGGGGGTTCCTTACCAGGCTTCACACAATGCTTTCCGCTTGATTGGGACTCACCAGGAGATTCATCAAGAAAATGACAGGTGTCATACTCAGGCTCATCACAGGATCCTTTCCCATCATTTTCAACAGCCCAAACATATTGCTCTGGTACCCAGACGGGCTTGACCGTTCCTGGAGGAAAAACACAAACAGCTCCTCTCACCGTAGCCAACAGGGGCATGGGCTCCTTCCACTGTCCTGTAATAAGGTCTTTCCATTGTACCCATCCTAAGGACTGAGAGCTTGTATTCCAATGTCTTTCCATGGCCAAGTGACCCTCACAATCCACAGTTAAAAAATTTAGAATAAATAAAATAGAAGCTAATTGTGTAATCTACCCTTTGCAAATGCACCTGTTCTATACTCTGCATAAGCAATTTTAAAGCTCTTTTGGCTTCAGGAGTAAGCATCCGGGGGGATAAGGGGTCAGTATTCCCAGGCAACATGTCATATCAACACTAATTGTACTATCCGCTCACCTTGAGGATGACCACCACCCCCTGTTGGACAGATGTCATAACCTTAATTTCCTCTTGATAGTCTACATCTACTATCCCAGGATGTATCTGCATCCCCTTTAAAAGGGTACTGCTTCTGCCTAAAAGTAATCCCATGGTACCTGGCACTAAGGACCTATATACTCCTGTAGGGAGTGCTTGCACTCCCATTTTTGGAGTTAAGACTGCTCTGGTGGAGGTACAGAGGTCCAATCCTGTGCTCCCTGGTGTGGCTCTGACAAGGTCTGCAATGTGAAAGGATTGCTCTGAGGAAGGAAATAGATATGGCTGCTGCCGGGGTACCGTACCTGTGGCCCCGGAGTCATTGCTCCATACACTGAGGTTTTGGGGCCCTGGAGCAGGGCCCTCTGCCAGCTTCCCTGCTGTTGATTAATTATAGGTGGCAGGGTTTCCCATCTGTATCTGTTTTAGAGAGGCAATCAGTAGCCCAATGCACTCCCTTTCTGCATCTAGGGCATGTGCCAGGTTCCTTCCTACCCCTCATCATCAGCTGTGGGCATTCCTTTCGAAAATGACCAGGAGTTCTGCAGTTAAAACAATTACGGCCTCCAGCCCTCAGTCCCTGTCTTCGTATGTTTCTTCAAGGTTTAATAGCTGCTGCCATAACCTGGCCTTGAATGAAATGCTCATCTGTATCTCTATATATCCTGATATATTCATTTAAACTCCTTGCTTTATGAGAGCGTAAGGCTTCCTTACAATATTTGTTGGCATTTTCGAATGCAAGTTGCTTTATTATAGGCATGGCTGTTGTCACATCTCCAAACAATCTTCCTGCTAATTGTAACAATCTATCTACATAATCTTGGAATGGTTCAGAGGGGCCTTGTAAGACTTTTGATAATTTATCCCCAGGGCCTTCCAAGCTTTAGTGGCAGATGCAGCTATTTGGGTGAATACTGCTGGGTTATTCAGAATTTGTTGCTGCAAATCAGCATAAGCCCCAGCTCCAGTTAACATATCTAGATTATGTTGAGCTTGACCCACTAGAGCATTTAATTGGGCCATTTGCATACAATTTTCCTGATATTTCCCTCACCATAGGAGATAATCTCCCCCAAACAAGACAGCACGACATAGCTGCTGCCAATCACTTGGTGTTAAATTCAGAGTGGAGAAAGACTCCACCATGGCCAATGTGAAGGGTGCTTGAGCCCCATATGCAGCAACAGCTTCCTTCAATTGCTTCATATCTTTAAGTTGTATTGCAAAATTTTGGCGAATTATTTGCCCCGGATTGTTGGTGTCTGGCACCTCCATTACTGGTGCAACCATGTGTATAGGACGAAAGCAAACTCCTGTGTTTTGTTCAATGTTAGAGTCCCTACTTAACTGCGACCACCATCCTTCATTATTATAAGCCGGTGGGGCCAAAGGAGTTGGGTGTGAATCTCTTTTCGCTTTACATTTTCTCAGTTTTCTGTGGAGATTTCTTATTTCCCTATGTATTATTTTCTCCATCGTCCAATGATTCCTCACTATCGTCTACAAACTAGAAATCATCAAACTCCTCCCTAGCGACTGAAAGTTCTCTGAATAAGGCAGATAGGATACTGCTAACAATTCCCATCTTAATTCCTCAATACGTCGCGCCAGCCAGGGAATGTCCCTGTCCGTTTACCCCTCTTTCTCGGTTGGCTTCCACTTACTGACTGTAAGGCCTGGAACCAAACCCAAGAGAAGTACATCAGAATTAACACATACCCCAATCCACCCTCACCTTCCGAGTGCGACCTCTCAGCGTTTCCTAGTTCCTGATCTCAGTGGGACCTCCAATTGCAGCACACAAGGCCTGTCTGTGTTCTATGTGCTCCATACAGTTCGCAAGCTTCAGTAAAAGGGCTGTAGGTTGAAACACACAAAGACACACAGAGACAGCACAGACAGACAGAGACATGGACCTCTAGTCACTGGTAAGAAGCCCTTTATTCAATAGCACCATGGAGGCTTATATACCCAACAGTCAGGTGGGCCAACAGGTGAAAACCTTATCCATCCTCTGATCCTCAAGGCAAGGCAACACATGCTCGTGAAGCAGAGCTGGTAAAAAACTTTGACATAGCTTTCAGTAACTCAAATCAGAAGGAAAGTAAAGATCTCTAGCTGGGAAGAGCAGCTGGAGGCCAGGACTCCAAATGGTCCCAACAAGAAATAATAGCCAAGGAAGAATGAAAGTGAAAAATATGAATGCGAATTTATCAGAGGGTGTGGATATCTAATGTAAGAAAATGTTACTAAGAAATTTTGAATTGCTATTACTGATTTGAGTCATGACTATCAACCAGTGATGAGTTTTACATAAAATAAATAAATAATAGTTTAAAATGATACTCTAATAAAGCCTCTGAGATCAATGCCTCCTCTAATGCTATGGTTTGAATAAGACAAGACTCACAGAGGCTCGTATATGGGTGGTGGTGTTTGGCAAGTTTCTGAATTCTTTAGGAGGTGTGGCCTTGCTGTAGGACATGCATCTTGGGGTCAGGTTTGAGCCTTACAGAACCATTCTACCTTGCATTCTCTTTCTCTGTCTTCTGTTGAAGGATGAAATGGGATTGACTAAATTCTTATCCATGTTGCCATGCCATGGCTTTCCTCCCAAGAAGATTCTGCCACTCTGGAAGCAGAGTATACAATAAACTATTAAGTTTTTGTTGTTGTTGGTGGTGGTATTTTTCTTGTCACAGTATTTTATCACAGCAATAGAAATGTGACTGATATACAAGGCAAAAAATGCTAAAATACATTGCTGTTTAAAAGCTAGGGCTAGGAAAGAAAGTTGACGTGTCATAATGGCAGCAGTCTCCTTTCCAGCATTCCTCACATTTTCAAATCAAGACAGAATTTTCTTACCAAAATGAGACTTTTCCGTTTACTTTGTAAATGTGAATAGTTTTGCTAATTTTAAATAAAATTACATTTGTTTTAACTAGAAACTCAAGCGGTGACATTTATTCAATGTTTTATAGTCTTAAGTACTCTTCTCTATAACTATGATTTTGAGAAAAACAAAGGAAATATAGTTTGTCTTAATAAATTCTCGATTTAACAGTCTAATAAACTCAATAATATGTTGTAAAAATAAGTCAATCTTGGCTAGAAACCAAGGACATAATTAGATTGGTATGCCCCTGGCTCCTGTATCACAAAGCAGCCATTTCATATGCTTGAAAGGGTTTAACACTCCAGCATCTAGGAAGGAGTTCTGTTTGGGCACAGAAATTTTGTGGTTTTTTTAAGCAATAAAAAACAACTTTTAAAAAGATAGATCCAGTATCAAAGTCTTGAGGATTAGCATAATTGCAAGACGTTTTTCTTCTATTTCTTATTCTACCAACTTTCTTATCATATTCTCATATAGATGAAAATTACAGAAAAGTGTGTGGGAGTTAATAGGGAAATTCATATCTATCTAGCCAATATCAACTGAAATTTATTTTACATAACATAGCATTTTGGATGTGAGTAATGGGAAAAACCATTGATTTATCTCTGAAGATTGTACATAATAAGAATAAAAATGGAATTGGGATAAAGTATGACTGGACATTCATGAGTTTGAATACCTAGACCTCATATAAAATACTCACAATTTTAAGTACAGGTAATTGAGGGAAGTTCAGGCTGGCTTGTTGGTTGCTAGTTCAGCTCTGGTCTCAATCAGAAAACTGATGTGGGGAAAAGGCAAAAGGAGATAGGGCAAGACAGTTAGCATCATACTCAAACTTCAGATATAGAAATACACATGAACAGAGAACTCTCACCCTACACATACACATACATGTGAACACACACACACACACACACACACACACATTTCCTTAAAGTAAGGGAAATAAAAATAAATTGAAGTTGAAAAGCCCTGCTGGGGATAAATGGGTCCAGAAGTTTAAAACAGCAAGGCACCAAATAAATCAAAATACTTAATAAGAATTACCCTACAACTATGTGAAAAGGAGCACACCTAAACTAAAGCCGTGGATGGTTTTAATTGGTTTGATTCCTCTAGAGCTTTTTGTATGTCAGTCATTGTGACAGATAAGAAGTGAAGTACACATTAGGTGGATTGAATTGATTATTTAACTATCCTTTTATGGAATCTGAGGTTAAGAACTCTAAAACTGACTGTTGAAATACATACATATATATACATTTATATTTATTAGATTCTTTTAAGTGTGGAGTCAGGTCATCTGCAGATACTGTACTGCTGTCCTTCTCTAAACAGAAAATTTATTTATTATAACCTGATTTGCTTTATTACCTACATTATTACTCTAGCTAAGACTTCAAAAAATATATTTAATAAAAATGAAGAGAATGGATACCATTGTCTCATGGCAGATATTAGAGGAACTATTAAGAAGTTTATATCTTAGGTTTGTCATATGCACTATAAAATGGCTATGAGTTTGTCATAGACATTTAATTATGTCAGAATATTTCCATCTATACCTAGGTTCTTGAGGTTTCATTATATAGTAATGATATGCTTTGTTTGATTCATTTTATAAATATATTATAATAATCATGACTTTTGTCTTTATCTTTGTTAATTTTATATACTATGTTTTGTTAAATTTATACATATTGACACTTACAGCACTCTTTTTCAAACTTCAAATGAAAAAACATTCAGAATTGGAAAATACTACTATTATTTTAATTGAAATATAAAGGACCATGAACAATCAAAATAATGAACAGAATGAAGGCAGCTAGATGCACCACACAGCCCAACTGAAGCTATCATACAGTGGAATGGCAGGCACAAAGACACAAATTTTATGAGCAAAGAGGACCAAAACACATTCCTAGAAAAGTCAGGCTTTTCAGCCAATGATCTTGGAAAAACTAAATATCCATTTACAGTTATTTCCCTGGGGAAAATTAAAACTAAATCAAAGACCCTATTTTAAATCCAGGAACATTGATGCTGCCAATGGAAAACACTTCAAAACTTATGTATAGGCCATGACTTTTTAAATAGCCCTTTAATAGTACAAAAAGTAAACATAAGAATAGACAAATGCAATTACATGAAATCAAGAAACTTCTAAATATCAAAATAAACTATCATAAACTAAACTAAAAGCTAAATAATGAGAGAAAATCTCTGCAATGGTCTGAACAAGTAATTCTTAAAAGAAAAGGTACATGTAATTAAAGTATTTATCTAATTATACTTTATCAATAAAAATGGGAGTCAGATATCAGGGTAAAAACCTAAATGATCAGAGAAGCATCAAATAAGAGAGCAGTGACCTCTCTCTTATTCCTCAATGCAAAAGGACCAAGACATTTTCTAAGCCCACCCTACTACTTCTTGTGTCTCTCTATCTGCCCCCGTTCCTCCAAAATCTCCAAGGAATTTTGATCAGCTAGTTGCTAGTTCTGCCCTCTGATTGAAAGCAAACGTCATTGTTAGTCTTGGAACCATCAGAATGCTATAAAAATATCCCACAATGTATGACCAATAACATGTTCCAAAAACTTAGGATAGATGTCAGTCAATGGGCTAATGGATATGAAAATATGGCACATACATAAAATTGAATTATATTCAACCACAAAGAAACAATGCATTCATGAAGCTTGCAGAAAAATGGGTAGAAATGGAAAACAAACATTATTTGAAGAAAAGAAATCAGGTTTCAGGAAGTATACTTTTTCCTCACATGTAGATCTAAGCTTCCAACTCTTAAATATGAATACCCATATGGGAGTAAATATGTGTAAAGGTCAGGGAAGTAGAAAGAGGATCATATGATGGGAACAAAACGGGGCTTTAAGGAACAAAGTTAAAGAAAATCTCAAGCAAAGCAAAAGGAGACTATTTGGTGCAAAAGGATATAGGAGAGAAGAAGGAAACATGAAAATGGAGGAATGAAATAGAAACCAATAGAGAGGCCTAATGCTTTGTTACCACACTAAACATTAACTAAAAATAATAAAGATTATTACACCTAAAACAATTTACCTAATCTCATAACAGGTAATTAATAAATTAATATGGCAGACTACACTAATATTGAAACTTTTATTAACATTTTTTAATACTATGGATTGTATTCTGCAAGGCTTATATTATTATGGTGATACTTCACTTTATTAGATATTGGGACTCAGATTTTTTCATCATATTATATCATTAAGAAAGAATGTGGCACTATTAGGAATAATACAGTCTTTACAGACTAATAATGAACAGCTAATTGACAAGATTAATACCATCAAAAATCAAGTTACCTGAAAAAAATTAATACTATTAAAAGGGGTAACATTAATTTGACAAACAAAATTGAATCCATATCTAAAGGTACAGAGAAATTATCTGAAAGAATTTATACTGTTGAATTTGACAATCAAAATTTGTTTAAAAAGTTATGATAAGTTAGCAGATAGAGTATCTCTCCATGATGGCAATCTGCATGCTATCCAAGTAATGTCCAAGGATGAGGTGTTATGTTTAAAGGAGAAACTTCAGAACTTTAAATCACATTTGCAGAATGAGGACCAAAGACTAGGTGCCTCAATGAAATCACAAGAAATATATACAGACCAGGAGATTCAGGCATTACAAAAGTCAATAGTAAAAAGAATTGAAATGATTGAAGAAATTATTGAATCTGATGAACAGGGAAAAAATGCACAAGGACAGAAGTCAACATCACCAGTAGCTGTCAGAGATGACATATCCAGAGTTTTAGCTTCCTACCCTGTAATCTACTCTGACAAAGCATCAAGTTCTAAAGGCCCAAAAGGATCAAAAGAAGGTAGATGGATACCTATAGGAATGAATAATTTTAAAAAAAAATTAAGCAAGCTGTTGTAACTTATGGTTTGCATTCAGCATTTGTTAGGGAGATGATGAAGACATAGTCTTCTAGCATCAAAGCAACACCACATGATTAGCTTCAATTAGTTTCAGCAGTCCTAGATGATGGGCTAAAGTGATGTTTAGATATTATTTCAGAGAAGAAGCTAAAATTATAGAACAACATAAAAAATCAAAAGGACTTGAGACTTCCCAAGATTAAATTCTTGGTGAGGGCACTTATGTTCATAGGTTCAAGCTCTTTACGATGAACAAATCTTGTCCCTATGCCACAAAGCAGCCTTAAATGCATGGGAAAGGATTTGAGAAATAAGAAAACAAGTTGAATCATATACCAAGATTAAACAGAGCCAGAAAGAACCCTTAAGTGACTTTTTACAAAGATTAACTAAAGCTGAACATATAGGAGTAACAGACCAAAATGCTAGACAACATACTTATTGATCTCTGGCTTTTGATGTCAGACAAGTACTTACTGAATCTCTGTCTTGTGAAAATGCCAACTTAAAATGCATAAAGATACTTGGGCCTTTAAAGGTTAGATTAGGACCGATGCATGAATGGATCCTGAATACAAAGAACATTGACATTTGAGTATAATACTGAATCGTGATAGTAGAAGCAATTTCCAAAGGAATGAGGAGACATCAAAATGCCAAATGTCTTACTTGTGGTAGAATAAGACATCTGAGGAGGGATTGTAGACAAGGAATTCCTAGGAATAATATCTCCTCTGGGAAAGGCAAGAATAGGAGGACTTAGCCATCAGGTATATGTAGAAGGTGTGGCAAAAGTTGACATTGGACAAATGAATGAAGATCAACAAAAAACAGACAAGGCAACCTGATTACTTTGGGAAATTCCTTGAGGTGCCTCTTGCAGGCCCCCAGTCAAAACGGGCCCAGTCATTCCCAGTAACTGTGGAGGACATATCTCACCAGATAAATTAAAAAATCCAGAGCCTTGTGTAAAAGACCATACTGTTCTAGATGATGGCATAAACATGAAAGATAAGTCATAAATTCCAATAGAAAATAGGAAAAGTATATTCTGGTAGACTTCTATAAATGATCAAAGACCAAACCTAAGAGTATGTATAAATGGCATTGTAATTGTTGGTTTGATAGACACAGGTGCAGATGTGAGTATCATTACTCCATAATCTTGGCACCTAAATTGGTCTCTTCAAGAGGCAGATGTTCAATTACTAAGAATTGGAACCATATCTCAAGTTAAACAAAGCACGAGATGGGTTGACTGCATTGGGCCAGAAGGTCAAAGAGGGAAGCTGAGGCCAAATGTAGCTAATATTGCAGTAAATTTATGGGGTTGTGACCTGCTGCAGCAATGGAATACACAGATTAACATTCCTGCAGTCCCAGGAACTCATAATTCTGGGAAAGATATAAGGTACTATACACAAAGATCACCAGCCATTCAGGCTGTACAAGAACATAGAGCAACTAGCAAACCTTTAAAGGTAGCAACAGCCCTAACTTTAAAATGGTTAACTGAAAAATCAATATGGGTTAAGCAGTGGCCTCTAGCTGAAGAAAGTTGTAGGCTTTAGAACAGCTGGTACAAAAGCAACTAGATGCTCATCATATTGAAGGATCAACCAGACCTTGGAATTCTCTTGTACTTGCTGTAAAAATGAAATCTGGTAAATGGAGAATGGTGACAGATCTAAGAGCTGTCAATAAGATATTAACGTATGGGTCCTCTACAATCTGGAATTCCTCTGCCTTCTCTATTACCAAAAGGATGACCTTTTATAGGTATTGATTTGAGAGATTGTATCTTCACTATACCTTTACAAGAAAAGGATAGAAAAAAAATTGCCTTCACACTACCTACTTACAATATTTCTCAGCCTACTAGGATATATCAATGGACTATCCTCCCACATGGAATGCTCAATAACCCTACTCTGTGCCAATATTTTGTATGTCAGCCATTGGAAATAATACATAAGCAATTTCCTAAGTCTATAATTTACCATTACATGAATGACATATATCCTTTAGAAAGAACATTTGAAGAAGTAAAGAAAGTTTTGCAAAAATGGGAATTACAAATTGCTCCTGAAAAAATACAGAGGAGAGATTTTGTCAGTTACCTAGGTTATAAAATATGTTTGCATAAAATTAGAGTACAAAAGGCACAAATTAGGAGAGACCAGTTGTGGACTCTTAATGACTTTCAAAAATTGTTAGGAGGCATTTCCAAGTCTACAACTGGCTGTTGTGTAACACCTGATCTAATAATTCATTAAAAAAAAACCTTAAATGATGATAAAAACTTGAATAGTTCTAGAGAGATAACAGCTGAAGCAGAAAAAGAATTGACAATTGTTGATGAGAAATTACAAGAGGCACATGTGGATAAAGGTGAATCCAAATCTTAATTGTATTCTAGTCATATTGCCTTCCAAAATTTCTCCTACAGAAATTTTAATGCAGAAAGATGGTATTATCTTAGAATGGATCTTTTTACTACATAAACCAAGTAAAGAATTAAAAACTTATGTGGAAAATGTGTCTGAATTAATTATGAAAGGTAAATTGAGACTTCATCAATTAGCAGGCATAGACCCAACAGAGATTATAGTGCCTTTCATTACTTATGAAATACAAAAGTTATGGGAAAACAATGAACCATGACAAAGAGCTTGTGCTAATTTTGGGGGGAGAAATTAATAGCAATTATCCCAAAAGCAATAGACTTAACCTTATAAAGAGAACTTCTTGGATTCTTCCCCAAATTGTATGTGATGCTCCAATAACTAGAGCCTATACATTTTATACTGATGCAAATAAATTAGGGAAGGCAGGCTCCAAATCAGAAGAATTAAGTAAGGTGGAACAAAAGCCCTTATAATTCTGTCCAGAAGGCAGAATTATATGCTATTATCATGGTGGTAAGGGATTTTAAAGATCCTCTTAGTATAGTTACTGATATACAATATGCATAAAGAGTTGTCTTTCATATTGAAACTGCTGCATTTACACCAGATTATACAGAATTGACTTCATTATTTATCCAGGTACAATAATCAGGAAAAAGGCTGTGTTCTATATACATAACACACATCCAATCCTATATGGGTCTGCCAGGTCTTCTAGCACAAGGTAATGCAGAAATTGATCAATTATTTATTGGAAGTGTGTTGCAGGGCTCAGAATTTCATTAGAAACATCACATCAATAGCAAAGGTTTAAGAAAGAGTTTCTATTACGTGGCAACAAGCTAAGGAGATTATACAGAGATGCCCTACTTGCTCTTTCTATAACCAAACACCGCTACCTTCAGAAACTAACCCAAAGGGTACTCAAAGGAATGAAATCTGGCAGATGACTGTGTTCTACTTTGCAGAATTTAGAAAATTAAAATATGTATAGCACGCCATTGACACTTATTCAGGTTTTCAGTGGACAACTGCTTTGAGCTTTGGACAATGAATTTTCCTACAGTAACCTTTGAAGTTTTCAGGAAGAAGATGGGGCCCCACAACAATAACTCTCCCTGGTTGATATGATATCATGATGCTGATAGTGCTACTATAAGACTTGTTTTGGGTACCAGCTGCTCAAGATAATTCCAACTCGGTTAGCTGAAATGGTGCACTTTTTTTTATAATGTTCTGGCCATAATTCCAAATAGGAACCTCAGAAAAATTCTACCACATACTCAGAGACTATTTGCAATTACACCAGATAATAATCTTGGAACTTAACTGTCATTTTACTGTCACAGGATCCCATAGAAAGAACATTGCCCCCATGACTGCTGGAAGTAATCCTAGAAGACGATGTTCCTTTTCCCAACAAAGTTTGTCCTCAGGGTGAGGGACATCATTTAGGGATTGATAATAATTGTTATAGGGTTGGAGGTTAGGGGGGACATTTTATAGGCTCAGGGATCTCTGAAAAAAAGGAAAATGGATGGGATAGTAGATTTGTGTGAGCTTAGTCACACTAATAATAATAGTGAGTAATAGAGTGAATACTTGTGAGCTATTATTTATAGGCAATTTACAATGGTATAGATTCTTGTATATTGATAAAACTTAAATTATACTGAAGATGTTTTTATTTTCATTTACCATATTTGAATACCTAGGCAAAGTTATTTTGTCATATTGTATGCATGCATGCTTCTACCTCTGCTTAATATTTTTTCATAATTGATATAATTTTAGGATATAGTTATCATATTTCAATGTACATTTCTACCTCAGATCGAGGTACTTATACATTGTTTACATTGTGAGGTCATTCTCATTTGTTGCACAGTTGTTTATTGTATAATATTCTAGTATGAAGTTTTAGTCTTTAAGTTATATAGGTATTAATAATTACAGATCAATAGTCATCTATGTTTGTCATACTTATAGTTAGACTAATCAGGTTCTTTAGATACATAGAGATTGCATTCTGAATAGATAGTTAATCTTCAACCACTTCAAAAAGCTATAGAATATGGCACTTAAATAACTTAGGGTTCTTTTGAAGTGAGACACAATTGCTCCTGGCAGCACTGATCTATTCTCTAGAGAATGTTGAGCACTAAAGGCACTCCATTTGGAGCTTGTTTTCTTCTTGACAAAACTGCCTTTGGGCAAGGAACTGCCCATATCTCAACCACTGATAAGGAATATGGTATCCAGAAATGGATAATTAGGACACAACTAAAAAGACTGTCAAATCTTGCCAAGACAGGGTAAGATGGTTTTGAAAAATTTCCTGCCTCTGAAAATGGTTGGCTAGTCATTCTAAGCCTTAGCCAAAGTTGGTAGCTTCAACGTTTCAAATGAGACTTTAGGTGATTGCCCAGGTAGCCAGTTGTCTCTGTCATTTGTTGCACTTTTTGGAAGTTGCTTGATTGCACTTACTGCTTACTAAAGTAATATTATTTCTCTTCTCAGACCTTCAATGGGGTTGAAGACTAGATAGTTGTAGTGCCTTCTTCTTATGACTTGGCCAAGTTATTCATTATATAAGACTTAAACTCATTAGGATAGGATAATTATTGAATATATTTATTCTTATTGTATATAAATTTGTAATAGGCTTAGAACTCTCTTATTTAAACAAAAGTGGGAGGTGCTGTAGGAAATCCTATAACCAATAGCCTTTAAGTTAACTGCCCATTGGAGGATGGTCTCTTATACTATTTATGTCAATGTAAAGCATGCCTCTGGCCTCTTTTCTGGCTGTGGGATTCAGTTGCTGTTCTCTGTTCCATCAGAGGATATTGATTTGTTAGTCTACCCCTAAATAAAAACCATCTATTATTCTCAATTCTGTGCTAGTGTGGGATTTCTTTTAAGCATTCATCTTCATAATTTAAGTTATAAAAGCTAGGTATGAACATGAATAAGCCACTGACCAAGCAGTGTTATAATTAGTATTGTTTCTGTGTGATTAATTGGCTGTGGGCAGCTGGGAAACATAAGCACAGTCTCTATTTACAAAATAGTGCCCACTTCTGGGGTATGGATCCACATAAAACCTAAAAAGGCCTATTATTTGGGTCTGGGCTGTGGGGAAACCAAAAGGCAGTCTGATACACAGTCAGATAGAACAGTGAATGTATCAGAATTCTCTCTGCTCTTATCAGTTATTTTTTTGTCATTAGGAAATCTTAATTCCTATTTTAGGAAGAAACTGTGGAAGATGCTACATTCTTGTATAATTTGAAAATCTGTATCTGTCTTCCTCTCCATGTTATTCTAATGGTCCTGTCAGACAATAGACATGCAAATCAAGCCACCAGTTCCATGAAGTTCAAGACAGATAATTCTTGTCACAAAAAAAATTGAGAAATAGGAAATAACAAAGAATAAAATCTCTAGAACATCACTTCTGTGATCCACAGTGAAAATGAACTTGGTCCCTCAATAACTTTGATTGTTCTATTATTATAATAATTGTCATTTGTTAGGACATATTATTCCTCATGTTTGAAAAAAAGGGGCCTATAACTTCTCCTTGTAACAGAAAAAATTACAATATTTAGGAACCAGCTTCTGGTAATCTACCTAGTAAACCCCTTTAATCATCGTACCAGGAATGCCACGGTTTTTTATACACCTGGCAGCAAGCACAACTGAGTTAACCTATGCTCAAATTTAAATAGAGTTATCTACAGAGTGATCATATAAGCTCCTTTGTGTTTATTCAGATTTCCACAGCCGTATTTATTTGGTTATGAATGTTCTTGTGAATCCTAATGTTTATCTACTCTGCCAGTTAATAAGCACTATCCTTTCTTGCTACATTTAAAAGTCACCTTTATATCTCATTTTATCTTATCTATTGATATGTCCACCTTTCCTGTTTAGAAGGTACTCATTTATATTCATCCTGCAAAGTTTTCATTAACAGAAGGTCCACCACAAAGCCTCTATAACTAATATAGAACAATGCACTGTGATTTAAAAATATCAGTGTATTGTTAGTTACTTCCATAAGCAGCATTTGTAGCTTTATTCTGTCACATGCTAGATATTTCGCTCAAAATTACAGACTCCTTCAAGGAGACTAGACAAAAATAACTGTTATCAAAACTCTTTTATCCACAGAGGAAGCTTCACTGCTTCTCTTATGTTATCTGTGCACTGTGCAATTACTAAAATTAAGTCTATGACACAATGATGCAGGGTTATGCTTCTTGGGTTGTGTCTTGTGTAGAGGAGGAAATGACTCACGACTAGTCACAGGGCTTATTCTTTTGGAATTTAAGAAATGCACTGTTAATGGAAAGATTTCAAAAATTAAGCTTTGGGTATCAATAGCCTGTCACAGGTCCAGAGGGAAAGGTAATAGGGAGATGATAACTATCATGAATATTCAAAGAAGGCTGTAATTATCAGAGCACGATAAGAAAGTGTGATGATTTCTTAATGAAAGGTAAGATAATATCTTCATTTAGTATTCTTTATTTTAAAGCTCATAAGCCACAATGTTTCACAAGACAGTAAGAATTTATAAATAAACTATAGGGATGAAGATGTTCAAGTGATGTTTAATATATATATATATATATATATATATATATATATATATATATATATATATATATATATACTTGTTAGAAAGAGTAGATATAGAGACACACAAAATTCTAGTCAAAAATAGCTAGATAAATGGATAAATAAAAGTGGAAAATATTTTTGTCAAATTATTTATTTTTAATGTTCTTTGGTGCTTCAATTATTCACTCAGCCAGTGAGAGAAAAGTGCAGTCTGTTGCATGGAATGAGCTCCACTGTGTGTGCTGCAGAGAAAAGTGCAGTCTGTTGCATGGAATGAGCTCCACTGTGTGTGCTGCAGAGAAAAGTGCAGTCTGTTGCATGGAATGAGCTCCACTGTGTGTGCTGCAGAGAAAAGCCTGAGGTCTAGGAGGATTCAGATCTTCCATTACTAAGAACAGTTATCATCATCATCATCATTAGGTCAATAAAATTGAGACAACGACTGAATGAAGCAAAGAGAAAAAGTTACCATCAAAGCCAACTCCTATAAAAGTGCTCATGGTCTTAGCTGGTTAGCAACTGACACGTGAAAGTAAATAAGAAGAATTAATTCTGTAGTAAAAATTTACATTCATATAAATAGGGAAGAATGTTACTGGTAGGAAAAGAAAAACATGTTTTAATAGAGGCTAATAATATAGTCAGTATTTTCAGAAAAAAAACACTTCTCCTTGTCTCTGCTATGTAAGTATTTGTTCTTTTAAGCCTTCTCATGAAACTAGTAGGGAACATTAGATTTTTGAATTGTATTACTGTGCACTTTCATAAGGAATGATTAAATCAAGCACAATTAATAAAATCTCAGGGTCAAAAATTGGGGTTCAACCTGATGATCTGCAAAGCAAAACAGCCAGCCATTGGTTCTTACCTCGACCTCAGTCCAAAATGGCAATCCTGCTTCCTGGAGTCTCAGAAGACTGTGTCTGAGAGATATCTTTCCCTGTGTTTTATTCATCTCTGGGGCTGGGATTAAAGGTGTGCACCACTGCCATTAAAGGCATGCACCACCCAGTTTCTGTGGCAACTAGAGTGACTGTTGGTATTAAATGTGTGTGTCATTGTGGCTACTGTGATTAAAGGTGTGTGTTATCATAATCTGGTCTGTAAGACTGACCAATGGGACTGTTTTATGCTCAGATATTCAGACAGTCTTTATTTATTAAAATACAGGTGAAATGCCACTGTACATTATTTTTCATTGTACATACAATAAATGTAGCCACTGTTAAAGTTTCTTTTAATATATATTAAAATGGAAATTAATTGAAACTACATTAAAGCTATTTTAACATTTTGTTAAGCATATTGGTA